>CAJVPS010000169.1:0-33081 GCA_910591765.1 Ambispora leptoticha | reverse complement strand
ATACTATTCTTGTATTCACAAAAAAAGATGAAGCTGTTAAGGTTCAAGTATTTGATCATTGGTCATCAGATACTAAACAAGATGCTTGGTTTATAGCCTTCTCATTTGATGCAATATTTGAAACTTTCAAGATTAAATCAGAATGGATAAAGATATTTTTAGATAATGGTAAACATTATCACAGTTCAGAAGTACTAGTTATAGTTTGAAATTAGTATTAGTAATATAATATTGACATGCATGAATGATTTTTTTTTGAAACTGGAGAAGCAAAATCACTTGTTGACTCACATCATGTTACAGTAAGTTTATTTTTTTGAATTACTTTATCTAGTTATAGTTATTAATTTTCATTTTAACAGATCTTACATATGATAAAAAGATATATAAGAATAGGATATACTTTAAACTCAGAAGAATCAATCATAATAACTATTCAAAGTCTTGCAGAAATTTCTATTGCAAATATGGAATCCCGAAGAGATTATGTAACAGTTAAAATAATAGATAAGATATCATATTTATATTACTAAGAATGATCTATTTTCAGTAACTATGCTGGTTTTATCCAAGGCAGAGAATTGTCACATATTGAGAAATGGATCCATTTTTTACTTTTTGATATAAAAAAATTGATGAAAAAGCCAATTCATAAGCTAATACCTAAAGTTTTATCTTATACAACCTCTCAAAGTTTGTGAAAAATTCCTATTTCTCAAAAAAATAGTAAGCATAAGATTAAATTAAAGAGTTAGTATTTGGAATAATATCTAATTACCTTATATAAATATATATATCAAATTAAAATTAGCTGAAGAGAAGAATAAAGGTAAGTGAAAAGTTGTAAATCAGAGATTTTCTATTATTTTGACAATAAATTTTAATTGAGCAAACAAAAATGAATCAAGTAATCCTATATTTGAATCAGATTTTTCTCTCATAAGTGATTAGATCTTAAAAAATAAACAAAAGTTAGGAAAATATAGTTCTGAAAAAGAATAAGTGAAAAAGTAAAAGATTATCTGAAAGTATTTTTTATAGTGGATGATGCAGACAAAACTAAATATATATCAGTTGAGAAGATGATAAAAGTATTGAATGAATTAATCAAGAAAGGCAAATTTAAGGCTAATAAAGTTCCTAAAGTCAAGACTATTAATTTGTGGATTACTAAATATTTGCATATAGTACACATACTTGCTGCTAAAAAAAGATAGAAAGTTATAATCCAAACTGATGAGTCAAGTCAGATTGCAAGTGTAAAGAGAAATATAGTTATTAAAAATATGAATGAGTAAGACATAACACATAATGTTTCTAGCAGCCAAAGACAGAGTAAATGAAGAAAAAAGTCTTAATTTTGGCTGAAAATAATAAAATATATATAGTATTGATTATATAATAATAGATTTAATTGAATTTATCTGAAAAATTTCTATTTTTGATGTAATAAAGATCAAAATAAAAGCTTTCAAAGATATCTTTTTTATAAAAATCAAATTTTGAGACTTTTTTATGCTATTTGTATTTTTATTGGTCAAAAACATATGACTAACTGGAAAGTTGTGTAAGAACTGATTATTTCTATCTTTGATTAGTTATATATTTGATCAATCTTAGTGTAATACTAATTGCTAATTCTTCTTCATTCATAGATCATCAATTAAGTATTAATTATAAAAGAAATAAAAAATAATTTGAATCTTAATAAGTTAATTAAAAATTATAATTTAAATATTTAATTTTAATTATAATATTACTTTATATAATTTTTTTAGTTTAAAGATTTTAAATTCTTAAAATATTTTTATAATTTTAATTTAATTAAAGACTAATTTAATTTTATTTTATTAATAATCTAAAAATTATTTATATATATTTTTATTATGAATATTATAAGTTTTATTGATAGAATTATTAATTTATTTATTTTTATTAGATAAAATTATGTTTAATTTATTATTATATAATTTTAGCTTAAAGTTATAATATATTTAGAAATATTATAATTAATTATAATTATATTATTAATAATATTATTAATTAGTTAATTAAATTATTTTAATTTTAAATATTTTAATTAATTTGTATTTAATTTAATATTTTAAAATTATAAAAATTTAAAGAATTTAATAATATTAAAATTATTAAATTCTAATTATCAAGTAATTATAATTATAAAATATAAATAATAATAATATAAGAAGATAATTTTTATTAATTAAATAAGTTAAAATTAAATATAAAATAAATTAAAAATAATAAAAAAAATAAATGTATATTAGAAATATTAGTTAATATTTTAAAGATTATTTTATTTCTTAATTATTTTTTTATTATTTTATTTATTAATTATAAAAATTTCTTTTATAATAAATTATATTATATTAATTTTTATTTATATGAAATATCATTTAATTTATATTTAATTATATAACTTAATTAATAAAATATTAAGTGCTATATTAAATAAATTAGTGAATATTAAATATAATATTAATTTAATTATTATAATATTATTTAAATTAATATTTTATTATATATAATTTAAAATATTAATAATAAATTAAGAAATAAAATATATTTTAAAAGATAATTAAAAGATAAGAATTATAAATAAATAAAAATAAATATAATTATAATAATTAATATAAGATTAATAAGAAAAATAATAAAGAGAATTAAAGAAATAAGAAAAAGATAAAGAATTTAAAGAATGATAAAATAAAACAAAGTAATATGACTGAGATCATAAGATAAAGATAAAGAATAAATTAATGATAATATCAAAAATATTTAAATTATTAATAAGAATTTTCAAAATTCATTATATCAAGAAAATTAAATATTATTTTTGAGTTTAATTTTATTTCATCATGAGTTTAATTCATCTTTTAATAAATTATTCTTGATATAATTTGACATAAATAGTAATTATTATTAAAAAAATTAATTATCTCATATTAATTAATAAAAAAATATTTATATTTTATTCTTGTTCAAATAAGCAAATATATATTATAATAAATTCTATTCTTGAAATTAGAAACCCCTTTTCATTTTACAAATAATTCCAATTAACATGACATGAAAAAGAAAAAAGTTTTATGACAAAATTTTATAGAACATATAGAGGTTAAATTTTCTAATCAAGATGTTAATTGAATTTATAAAATACAACTATATATAGATACGTTTAATGATGCTCAAGAGTATTCATTGACTTTTCTTAGCAAACATCAATAAGTT
Source organism: Ambispora leptoticha (assembly GCA_910591765.1). Classification (NCBI taxonomy): domain Eukaryota; kingdom Fungi; phylum Glomeromycota; class Glomeromycetes; order Archaeosporales; family Ambisporaceae; genus Ambispora; species Ambispora leptoticha. The sequence continues at coordinate 29,832 of CAJVPS010000169.1, read as the reverse complement.
TAAAAACGATTTTTTTAAATCTCTATAGGATATACGCATATCACGAATTGTTTTACTTGTCTCTTGATAAGTTAAATAAGTGACAAAATGGTAAATGACTACCACTCGAAAGAGAGGATAGCATGCAAAAAGAAAATAGTGATGACCAACGGCGTAATAAATTGATCCACAAGATTAATACGCGATCCTATACATTCCAACACCGATTGCACCTGGCATGTAAAATGCATATCAATAAATTATTTTATATAATCCACGTAAGGAAACATACTTACTTATTCCAATAATACTCAATCCGACACTTCTTAATCGCAAATACGGTATAATTTCTTCGGATTTCTTAGCGAATTGTATCATTGTCCTACGCTGTCGTAACGCGTATAAACCAAGCCCAATGAATGCTGTGCCGGCTACAAGTTTGCACGCGTAACAATCTTCATAATCAGATTCTTTCGTAATTTTTTTTGTTGTTGCTATTGGATTTTTTGTTTCGTCAAAATTTTTGTTATTGTTTGATGTCATTTTTGAAAACAATTATTTAAATTAATTGAGCCAATCGAATATTTAAAATCTAAAAAATCATGTGATGGAGATAATAATTTAAAAAGTGAATTGTCTATTTTAGAAAATATTATAATCGTCGAGTCACAATCCAAAATTGATACAATATAAATTAAACAACATAGTGTGTATAAATTATTTACTATTGACCGCGAGGTTAAAATAATCATGAGCTCCTTTAATAATTCTGTTGATACGAAGAAAAAGAGAAAATGAAATCTCATCTATATTTAATGTGTTTTTTAGCTAGTAGCTACGCGTGAAAGTTCCACCGAGTTTGTTGCACCAAGCATACGTTTGATGTCACCGTAGATGGCAAATTGACCAGCTGTTAAGGTTCCAACCATGACAAGACGAGCACCAAGACCCAGAAATAGTCCTCGAACACCAAGTTCTTTTGACAATGTAATGAGCCGAGAAGTGATGGACCCCGGAGCTCCCTTTTGTTTGTTAATCTTGGAAAGTAGAGTGTCTGCTGGCTGCGATATTACTGCTGCAGCGAGACCAGCAACAAGACCGGAGCCAAGATTGATAGCAGTATTGGCTGATACAGAGAGTTCATCTTTTGGAGTTTTGATGACTCTATATATTGCTTCCTATATTGATTTATATCCCGATAAATAGTTTCATTAATTGTACGCTGCTTTATATAAGGATTTATAATTCTGAAGATAAATACAAACCACCGTCTTTTCGTAAACTGCAAATTTAGCCATCGTATATGGGATTTGCTATCGTAAAGAAAATTTCATTGTTAGCAAATATATGGGAAACTTTTATCCTATTGATTTGATTATACACACTTTGAATAAAATTGGACCAAATCCTGAATAAAATCCACGAATAACGCCTTCATCCCTAAGAAGACGAGCAAAGCCGCTCGCAAGACCTGAAGCAAAATTGGGTTGCGATACTAATCGAATACGAGTAGCCTCCAAAGGACATAATGCAATATCGGCAAAGAATTCTGCGATAGCGGCAGATCCTAGATACACGGCCGTACGATTCGCAGTGGCTTTTTCCACCCCAAGAGTATCGATCATTGTTTTTTTCCAAAACTCATATCCGCCAAATTTGAAGGCACCTTGTAGAAAATAACCGGCGAATGTGGGTCCAAAACCAGTGGCGAGTGTTGCTACACCTTCATTTCGGATAATTTTACGTGCGGAATCAACCATGCCTTTGTTGTAGGTGGCAGGATCCAGTTGCATACGCGTTTTCACCACGTCAACTATGAGGAAAAATCAGATCAATATTAGTATTATCCTTCTTCTCGTGTAACTTTAGAAGCAACTTGTGACGAGAGGTTAGATGCTGAATGAAAATTCTTCAACGCGCCCGTTCCGCTAATAACGCTTATTACAATTCTAACTCTTGAAGATTCGTACCTGGTGTTAGAGCACCATGTGTTACACCACAACATACCGCACCAGAGAAAGCAAAACGAGCGTATAAATCTACACCGGTAGGCACAACAGCTTGTGTTTTTAATGAGCCAAGAACAGGTTCAACTGTGGATAAAGCAGATGACTTATCTGAAGACATCTCGATTCAAAAATTTTTATATAAAAGAAGAATAGAAGTAGGGGGAAAAAAATGATTTTTTTAAAAAAAAAGGATGGAGTTATTTATTATATTTAGTATTTCCTCGAAATGTAAAAAAAACGATCAACCAACTACACCGAATGTTTTTTTAATTTTTTTGACACAATTGCCAAATCAGGTTGAGCTATAAAGTACAATGTAACGCAGAGAATAAAACGGACCCTTATTACAAAAGCGTTGTTATTACTCATCTTAAGTCATGTGGGGCTGAATTTTATTTATCCTATGGTCTAAAAATAATGAACCACACTACATTATGACGTTTCTAATTTTTGATAATGTGCTATTAACCTTCGTGTCGATTTTTTTGGTTGTGGGCGTGATAGTTGTAGGTGTGGTTTAAAGATAAGGAACGTCTTTTTATCCGGAGTTTATTTTATTGACTAGTTTATCTTCTCTCCTATCTTTGGAAAATAAAAAAAGCGGGACTTAAGCTATTTAGAAAGAAAGCAAAAAGCGATACGTTTCTTTTGTTAGGGTTATCCGATTCCGGGAAAACCTCACTGTTTGCATTGGTAATTAAATTATTACAATAAAATTGGTGCGCACTTTTTTTTTTACTATTTATGTTTATTTATAACATGACGTATCTTTTGGATCGTTAGTTACGATATGGAACAATTGCCGAGACGCATACGTCAATGCAAGAGAATGAAGCATATGTTATACCTACGATCGAACTCGTTGGCGAAGTAGTAATTTTTTTAATAATAATAATAATAATAATAATAATAATAATAATAATAATAATAATAATAATAATAATAATAATAATAATGACACAAAGATTTAATCGTTTACGTTATTCTTTATTCTTTTTTAAGATTGAGCCCCTTACCAAGGAACCAGTTCACATAGTTGATCTACCAGGCCACGAAAAACTACGATTCAAATTCATGGAATTTGCACCAATTACTCGTGGAATAATATTTTTGGTTGATAGTGCGACCTGTTCAAAGAATTATCGACAGATCTCAGAGTAATAATGATTGAGTTAATGATTTGTAATTGAATTCAAAGAGGGCATTTTTTACATAGTTGATATGTTTATTTTTTCAAACAGGTATCTATATGTTATTTTCTCGAATAAATATATCTCCAAGAAAAAAGTGCCGGTTCTGATTTCGTGCAACAAGAATGATTTGTTGACTGCGTTACCACCCGAAAAAATCCAAGTATCATTGGAGAACGAAATGTGAATACACGTGCTGTAAAATTTTATGACATCATTTTTTTTCCTTTATGATTTACAATTTTATAATACATACATATATATATATATATGTATGTATGTTTATATATATTTAGAAACCGATTACGTGCAACACGCACTGCCGCATTAGAGCATCAAGATTCGTCGTCTGAGGATGTGGAATATTTGGGCTACGAAAATGAAGATTTCAAATTCGAACATTTGGAGAATCGCGTAGAGTTCATTTCTTGTTCTGTGGCGAATAATGAAGTTAATAATTTGAAAGAGTGGATTTCAGATGTGTATTCTGGCTATTAAACAAGGGGATGATGAGATTTATTTGTCGGAAATATTCACCGGGTGATGTTAAACACACAAATGACAATAACATGTAGAGGAAGATAATGAAAATTGGACGTGTTTTTTATTCGCATATCCATTCATTTTTAATTTATTTGAGTAGGTTTCTTCTATGTTTTTTTTTGCAAAAAAAAAAATCGAGTGGAAAGCAAATAAATAGCAGCGAGTAGAAATTTTTTATATTGGTGAATATACAAGTTCTCTACAAAGCATCGCATAGTAAAAAAAAAAAGTAAACGAAAAAATCTCAATGTCAAATAATAATTATCTAGAAAAAGATATATAAATTTTGCAAAGGCAATGATAACAGAGGATTATAGTGTTGAATCTTTTTCCAAATATAAAAAAACTTCACGTAGAATGATTACTAGGATTTTGATGATGATGCCTCAAGGCATTTGCAACAAACACAACACCACCATCATCCTCGTCACTATCGGTAAGATTATTTTGACTATCACCACCATTAATACCTGATGACATACCATTATGATTTTGATTTTGATTTTGCTTATGCAAACCCAAAAAAATTTTTTCGTCATCATCAGTTCCTCCATTGTCCTCTTCATGTGTGATTTTATTACTATTATTATTGTTTGTGTTATTTGATTGGTTTGAATTTGATCCCGCCGACAATATTTCATCTTCACCTTCTGTTGTTGTTGCTACTACTTTTTCTTCTTCTCCTTCCTCATCCTCATTTTCAACACTCAGCACCCAACTCTGATTCAAACTACTATGTGAATTATTGCTTTTTCTTTTTGAAGCAAAACTTCGTGAACTCGGTCGCGTGTAATGATCTAATACAGCGACAACAGTGTTTTGTGACGAAGTTGTAGGTGAAATTCCAAGTGTCGATCGTGAGGATGATGACGAGAAAGAAGTTTGCTGGTCCTCGTAATCGATTCCATAGTTTTCTAGATCTTTGGATATTCGTCGTCGTGCTGACGAAGTCTCTGGCAAACTCGAACCATAGATACCTGACTGCCGTCGATTATTCACGGTTAATAGATTATGACTGTTATTATTGATATTACTATTATTATGGTTATGATGATTATTAGTAGGTGACATTATGGCAATCGGGGCAGTAGCAGTATTTATCGTCGAGGAAATCGTGTATGCAAGATTATCTGTTCTCGTGATTTTTTATTGGAAAGTTTTAAATTATTAGTATATCTCTGATGGTCGTCAATGCCAAAATTACTTGGGAGTCACCTTCAGATTGTGTTGATGGACCAGATACGGATTTTGATCGTTTACGAAAACCTAATGCTAGATTACCCAACGATACAGAAAGCTTTCGGAATTTCTTTTTCAGGCGATCCTATTTATTATTAAATGTATCATCAGGAGAGTGGACATTTACATGTGTAGAAAGCATCCGAAATAAAAAAGTTAAAAAGTTAAACGTCATTAATAAATGCTTACGATAAGTGTATATGCCCCCTTGACTTCATCATCTGTGACAGTGACAGCTTGGTATTTTTTCGGGTCTGTATCCTCTCGCCATTTATCTGGATTAGGCAGGTCGGCAACCACCCAAGGATGTTTCTATTCGATTAAAGATCAAATTAATATTAATACCAACATTTCATATATAGTTTATTGGAAAAGAAACAAAAATTGTAAAGAAATCCAATACCTTGACTTCTTCTAAAGTAATTCTCTTAGATGGATCTTTCTCAAGTAATCGCATGAATAAATCCTTCAGATCGTTAGGAATCTCTACATTCTCAGGAAACTCGAGCGTCTTTCGCGGTATAACATCAAAAAACAATTCAAACTCCGTGTCTGCTATAAACGGACACCGGCCAAAAATAAAACAATATAATGTCACTCCAAGTGCCCAAATATCAATAGCTTTAGTAATTGGTGGGCGATGCATCGATCTATTCGTCGTAGGTGACGATGGTCCGACGATAGAGGGTGATGATGTTGGATCATGATTTGTTATGGCGGATACAATTGAACTAGATGTAAAATCCGGAGGAATGTCGCCTGATCGATAGGTATTTCGATTATTAATAAAATTTCTCATAATTCCTAGTCTTTATACGTAGTTTACTCACCTGTAAAACATAATTCCGGTGCAAAAAAAGCAGGACTCCCCGCCGTTTTCGCCAACTCTGTGTCATTGCCCGACGCAAAATTCTGAGCTCCGTTATCTTGTGCGGCGGCAACACGTTGTTGATTAAAATGTGATACACCGAAATCAGATATTTTTACCACATGATCGGCGGTAAGTAATAAATTTGCGGGTTTTATGTCTCGATGTATGATTCCTTGGTGATGTACTATTTAAAGTATCGCCAAATTAATAGTCAAATTTCGTCCGGTAAAGGCAATGAAAAAATTTACTATCTAATATTTTGAACCTACGATATTCCAAGCCCAACACTACATCTCTAAAGATTCGTCTTGAATCTTCAATATCCATAATTGGATTGTCATTTTCATCTTTCCACTGTATTTCTCCTCCTTCCATGTACTCGAGAACTTATCGGTATAGTAAATATACATATATACACCAAAATGATCAAAATATCGAAGTTAATCTAATTGCAAATTTCTTCTTCCGGACTTTTAATAATTTAAAAAATTATATATATCTCTCTCTTTGTTGTAGCTTGATTCACTTATCTAATTTTTATCGCCATTAATAATAATAATTCAATAATATAAAAGATCTCCGAAACAACAAAGACATATTATTAATATAAACATACCCATATATATCTTTTTGCTCATCGGGTCGTCAATCACTTCTTTTAGACTAACTACATGTGGATGTGCACATTTTTTCAGGATGGCAATTTCTTTTCGTATTTTTTGTTCATTTGATGGCTCGTTTTGTCGTTGTCCTAAGCGCCGTCGTGGTGTTCGATCTACTATTTTTATTGCCTATCACCAACAAAAATTGAATTATGATGACGATTATTATTATTATTATTATTATTATTATTAATACAAGTTAGTAGATAATTCGAAATGTGTGATCCGGAATCTATATAAAGACACTGAATTATAATTAAATATGCCGCTATCTCCATAAAGAATCTTGAATTATGTGACATACTAGATATCATCAAATATCCTACTTTTTTGAATTTCTCGCATTTGAATATTCCTTTCATCAATTGTCATTACTCATAATTCGAACACTATTATAGTAAATACCCACTAAACGTGTTAATTGCTATTTTACGCGTCGTGCACACATTTTACACGTGCAAATATTTGTTTAAAATTAAATAAAGATGCAAGTTTCAAATAAATAAATAAAAAAATGAAAAAAAAGAAGAGGCGGGATTACTCACAACCAACTCATCCGTCTCCATATCTCTTCCCAACTTCACTTTCCCATGAACACCTCTTCCAACTTCTCGTATCAGCATATACTTGTTTATCATTTTCTTTCCAGTCGTTGGGTCATATTCCTTGTTAATTGTATGCGTCTCCTTAACTTCAAAACCATGTGCTGTATTACTACGTTGATGTATTATTCTCTTATTGTTTTGATGTTGTTGTTTTTGTTGCGCTGAAGCAAGTGAATTTGAAGTGGTAGCAGTAGACAGTGAAGAGATGGATGAGCGGTTACGACTATTATTGTTGATATTGTTACCACTATTATTATTATCACCATCATCATTACTATTACTCGAAGAGAAAAATGAAAAGATGGATTTTGAGGAAATATGCGACATAGAAGGATTCTTCGAAAAAAAGTTGCCAGGCGATTGAGGTGAATCTGGTGGATGCTGAGGATCACTAGAATAATCAACCGAGAGAGAATCTCGCCTTGAAGTTGTTGAAGAAACCTGACTTGCGTGCGAGAAGCTTTGGCTTATGCTACCCTCATTATTTTGTTCGTTACTGTTTGGCGTTTGCAAGGGAGATTTAGGCGTTGAAGTTGCTGTTGCTCGCATAGGCTTCAAGCTCAAACGTAATCCTTTCTTTTTTTTACTTGTTGAATGAGAATCCGAACTAAGATTCACAGATTGGTGATTATAGTGTTGAGGTTTTTCCTCGTCTCCCGAAGAAGCAACCGAAGAGCCACTATGATAGGAAGTCGCACTAGTTGAACCTCTTCTATTCCAAAAGTTTATCGGGGAAACGGGCTCTAAATTAGTGCTAATTGACACATTTGAGCTGGTGTGGTTAAGAGCAGCACTCTCCACACCAATTTCTGTCGTCATCAAAGAACTGGTTCCGTTGCTACCGCGATTATCCATCTTTGGAAGAATGGGTGGGTTTTGGTTTTTTTGATTTTGATTGTGTTCTTGTGTTCTAGAGAAATCTTGTGACGACACAATGCACAAATGGTATATCGATTTTTTGATATGCATTGCATGCATGTATTCTTTTAAATACCAGACATAAATCAAGTGACTTCTATTTCATAAAACCCTACTTTACCCCGGGCAGTACTTAGGACAGTGTCGGGAAACCAAAATTGCCGGGAAGACAATTCTGTCCCTACACCACCAATACCTTACCCTGATCGGACGTAATGAAAAATTCAGAATCAAAATTAGGAAATTTGAAATTTTGTTTCATTAAACTGGTCTCAAATCGCAACGCATGAAAATTTTTTGATAGAACACATTTTGCATTACTTTGTTGCTACCGATTATAAATTTCGGCACTGACCCGGAAAGATCACCTGATTCAGCCATGTCCCCTCCCCTAAAATAATCACTTGATTTATGTCCCTACCCTAACAATAAGTCATGCGATCTGATTTGAATTTATCATACGTGAAGTAGGTTCGAGTATCTTCTACACATTCTCGAATTCAACAGCTATAAATATGTTAATAAATCCTCTCTCGCTTTGGAAAGAATATTTTGATAGACATGGATAAACAACTCTTAAAGTGGGCCATAACGAATTCTAACACTGATACTGCGGAAGGTGAGCAGCAACAACCTGCGCCTGACGTTAAAGAGAGAGGACAAAGGAGAATTGTAGTTTGATTTTTAATTTTATCTTACCTATAAACTCTAGACTGAAACATGCTCAAGCATTTCTTAAAATTATTTCAAAATTTGATCAGGATCCTGAAATCATAGATGCAATATTGGGTAAAAGTGATGCTGTTCGCATGAAAGGTTAGAATTAATTATCTTTAACAGTAAAATGGCGGTTTAATATATCTCAATAAGAGTGTATGTTAAGGCTTTCTTCATCTGTTACGATTTCAAATTATCTACTTAATAGAGGCTATTGCTTCGATTTCTGACCCTAATGAAACCGTGGAAAATAAAGAAATTGCTTTTGACAATTTGGAAATGGTAATTCATCTTTCAATTGATTACTTTGAATCATGATTTTTTTCGATTCATTAATCTTTTTTTTACATACCTTTTAGTTAGTTGAACAAATAGATAATGCGAATGGTAAGTTAGAGGATGATCAGATGATGAATTTTCTTTAATGAATTGACAACTTTTATTTATCGAATCAACAATTCATTAAAGATATCGAAAAAATGAATCTATGGCCGAAACTGATTTCGTTTCTTTCGTTTGCGGAGACTTCGCTGCGCATACAAGCATTATGGGTGTGCGGAACTGCTGTACAAAATAATATTAAAGCGCAAAAAGCGGTACGTATACACTTAAAAAACTTCTAAAAATAAGAGAAATGTATTATGATTATTGATTTGATTTGGTTTGAATTTAAATAGTTTATTGATCACGGAGGACTTAGAATCGCACTTGAGATGCTAAAGAATACGAATGAAGATGGGGAAGTAAAAAGTAAAGCATTGTATGCTGTCTCAGGTATGTGTAGGTTGGTATTCGATTATTTTTTAGATTCATAATTAATTAAGAGAGTTTTACTTAAACATCCCAGGTTCGATCAAACATTACACACCAGGACTAGTACAATTCGAAAAAGAAGGCGGATATGAATCATTATTAACATTACTGCAGACTTCAGATAGTGAGTGTGAATTTTTCCTCACTAGATCATTCAATTAATAGCCAAGGCGATCATTTTTTGTTAACAATGATTTTTTCTTTTAATTAATTGAAAAAAAAAGATTTACCAACTCTTCGAAAAACAGTCTTTCTGTTTAATACCCTTCTTTTGCAAAATCCTGAGATTGTCGCAAAGAATATCGAGGAAAAAGGTTTATCAAGACAAATGATAAAAATACTCGAGCAGTATGGTGAGCAAGATGAGGATTTGACTCATAAGGTTTAGTATTATTTTTAGCATCTTTTTCAAAGATCAAAAAATCTTGATTGAGAGTATGCTCATTTTTTTTCTTTGAAATAAAGATCCTAGTCACATTCCTAACCCTACTACGAAACTCGCCAAAATCATTGAGCCCCGAAGAAACTTCAGAACTCAAACACTCACTTCCCGAACTGAAAAAAAAGTACGGTAGTGATGTCATGTTGAGCGGTGGAGAGTGGGATGAGTTGGAAAAGAATTTATCAAATTGAACAGAATGTTTTTTGTATTTGAAAGAAAAAAATTGGGTCTTGTTCTTAATTTGGTTATGATATGACGATGTGTAATTTCGCATGTAATATCCTTTAATTATTTCTTTATTTACTCATTATTGTAATTGTAATGATAGAACAACATGAAACTGAAAGATCGGCAGAAAATCCCAGAATTTTTTAATGATCTAAAATTTTATTAAAGCGTACAAAGATGTCTCGTCTTCAGTCTTCTACTTTCTTTTCTAAATTAATTCACTTAAATGCCAACACTAAAAATGTAATAAGGAAATGGAAATGTGATTCGTATTCATCATTACTAGGAGAAAAGTTTATTGGAACTTATAACAAGGATTCAAGTCGACCGCATAGATTGTTACCTATATTCAAAGAACTACCGACAGAAAACTTGGTGCCTCCGGTAATACCGGAACAAAAATGGACACCAAATTCTATTCGTCTGGGTGTTCTTGCGCGTAAAAAAGGCATGACTGCTCTATGGGATGAGTGGGGCGTTCGAATACCCGTAACCGTTTTTCAGGTGCCGATTTTTTTCGCGAAAAACCCCATTTATTTCGAACATGTTATTCATAATAAATCCGATGATAATTCAACAAGTTAGAAAATTGTCAAGTAACTCAAGTAGTATCGCATGGACCAAATGCTCGGCGCAAAAATATAGTTGATATACAAATTGGATGCACAGATCGCAGACGTCCCGAAAGATACATGACCAGAGCTTTGATTGGTCATTTCCGAAAAGTTGGTTTGGCTCCCAAAAAATACGTGGAGCTGTTTCATGTTACGCCTGATGCAGCATTGCCTGTTGGTATGTAGGATGTGTATGCTTCTTAAATTTATTGATGGAATTCGATGTTTTGCGCATGATCACTATGTTATGATGATGATAATAATAATAATAATAATAATAATAATAATAATAATAATAATAATAATAATAATAATAATAGGAACAGAATTAAAGGCTGCACATTTTGTGCCAGGACAATTTGTGGATGTTCAAGGAACAACGCAAGTATTTTATGATTTTACTTATTATTTGTAACATAAGATTATCAATAATTTTCTTTCTAGGATCAACAAAGGTTTTCAAGGTGTAATGAAACGATGGGGTTTTAAAGGTTTACCGGCGTCACATGGTACTTCGCTCGCCCACCGTTCCGCTGGTTCAACGGGTCAAAGAACGGTTTGTCGTAATATATATATATATATATAATTCTCATAACTATTAAATTTCTAGAAATCCAGCTTTGTTATTGACTTTTTTCAATCGTATATTTGTTTGACAACCAAACAAAAGGATCCCGGAAAAGTTTTTAAAGGAAAAAAGATGGCCGGGCGGATGGGCGGAAAAAAACACACCTCACATAATCTCCGAGTTATAAAAATTGATAATGCACTCAACTGTTTATACATTAAAGGTGCTGTAGCAGGATACGCGGGCGAGATTGTACGGATCAAAGACGCCATACGAAAACATGGTACTTTGGCATTTCCAAAAGACGCGTTACCGCCACCTTTCCCCACTATTCATCCAAAGGTATTAGAAAGTATGCCCAGAGAGTTGGGAGCAAAGACAGGAGGAACTGATCCTTTTTTGATCAAGGAATCTTAAATTGAATATCACATGAATTTAATTAAAGTTTGCAGATATTAATTAATTAAAAAAATTGTACAAAGATTAAAGAATTAAAGAGTAAAAAAGTTCAAGTGTTCAACTTAACGATAAACGAAACAAATAAGGTTTTAAAATATAAATTATTCAATTGTTCTTGTCTCGATTATTCTAAAGTAAAATCATGATGTTAAATTATCTGAATCTTTAGGCGGTTTTGAGCGACCTAAAGAAGTGTTCATAGATCAGTCATAGTTATGAGATGCGATTATATGACAAAAGTTATTTACTTTTATAATTTGGTTGACGTTCATACGCATTCGGACTGTCACTTCGATCACGGTTTGGCCGTTTATTGGAATGACAATGATGATGATGATCATGATTTGAATTCCCTTCATCCTCTGAACTGTCACTACTACTTGATTCTGACGAGGACTCATCAAATGCCCGTGGTTTATGGTATATACAGCATACTTTACGATTCGAACGAAATCGTGAAACATTTCAAAGCAAATTCATGTAAAATGTAACGATTCTTTGTCTGAATCGAAAAAAAGAAAGAACTTACTTTTAGATCTCTTTCTTCCTAATTTTTCATTATCAACCACGTCGTCATCCCATTTCACCTTTCGGCTCTCATTATTACTATCACTACCACATAGTTTCAAAGTACCAGAAATAATAGGTTCCTCTGCACTGTTACTTGAACCCTCACCACCAACACCTTGTTCAGCAACTTCTTCAGGATGTATTGTCATTGTGCGGGAACCATGAGTAGCTGGTGGACCCTCAGGCATCGTAACTCGAGTTCGATATCGCAGTGATTCTCCGGACATTGTGAGTTTTAAAATATTTTGAAGATTAATTGATTTGTTGCGAGTGATGATATATGTATGTTTAGAATAGTGTGTGTAACTTATTGACTTGATGCAAATATTCTAATTCTTATATAATGTCGTTTGGGTCATTTACAACCTCAAAAGCGAATATTTTCTTGCAAAATACTTTGTTATTATATCATCCTAAATCTTATCTCAAACTATCAAATAATGTTCGCATAATTAAAAGAGATCTAAGTAATAAAAATCAAATCAAAGTTCGACTAATCAAACCAGTAATAAATTTAGGGCAACCAGGTGATGATAGTTTTAAAATTACCTCGATTTTAGGTTGTCTGTCATCATTGATTTAATGTACTCTGACAAACAACGACGATAATTTAGGAGATGAGGTTTCAGTTGCGAGAGGTGTGTATTGTTTTTGTAAATCTCTTATATCATTAATTTACATAGACATGTAGATTTAATATTTTATGATGGATGAATCAGGTTATATGAGGGAAGTATTATTTCCTGAAGGATTAGCACGTTATATTCTTTTTTCCAATGTGCCAAAGAGGATTCTCAAAGAAAAAATGAAAGGAACTCCGACAGAATCAGATAAAATTACAACAGGAACGATGAAACTTGTGCGCTTTAATTTTCTCCAACTTTATACTATTAGTGATCTTTGCTTGCGTTCTTTCACACATTATTATTCATCAAAGATTATGCTAATTGATGCCTATTAGTTACCACTTCCTGGTGTAAAACCTGAAGATTGTTCACCCGAGAGAATTCATCGCATACAAGTCAACATTGCCATCCTTACCCATCTTCCGATGTTACATTTTGTGCGCGATGTCTCTCATACAGTCTGGAGCAATTTTGGAAATAGTTCGGAAATCAATCCACCCGTAAAGATGAGACACGTCGTGCAAAAACTTGCGCAATATGGTGCAGAATTGGAAGAAGAGAACATGTATTTTCCTAACTATATCAAGAATGAGATTAGAACATTTGGCGAACATCAATGTAGAATAGTGTTTCCTGAGGTTCGGCAAAACATGTGGTTGAAGGTTATTGTGGAAAAGAAATAATATGCCCTCTTTTTTAACTTCAATAAATATACGCCAGTTTTCAATTTGAGGATAAGCTTGTTAAATATTTGCTTGGTGAAATATGTTATGATAATTAATTATTACTATGAAAAAATTTTTTCAATGCAAGTACAAATATTTAGTCCCGTATAATTTGCCAATGAAGTTGAATCAATCAAATATCAAGAATAATTGAAAAGAAAACAATGCCAATCATCTTCGACGTTTATGCTCCCTACTTTCACTGCGCTTACGTGACGATTCAGAAGAGCGTCGCTTCGATTTTATATTGCTATTAGCGCGATCTGTTGACAAGCGCCTGCGATTATGTGAACTTGAGCTCGAAGAGCTATCAAATAATTCAAGTTAATAGAGAATACGTAAAGTTGTTTCTAAAACTCGTATTACCTTGAATATCTACGCGTTCTTTCACGTGATCTACTTGAAGATCTAGTTCTAGAGCGCGAAGATGAAAATTTCCGTTTCGTTCGAGAACGAAGATAATCTGAAGAACTCGATCTGAAAATGAATCCAAATAATCAGGAAAAAATTCGATAGGGTATTATAAAATGAAACTAGAGGACGCACCTCGAGTGCCTTTTTTTCTGATAACTTGAAGAAGAATAATGAGATCTGCTTCTCGGTGAAGATCGTGACCGGGAAATGCTTCGAGAACGTCGACCACTGCTATATGAACTACTACTATTACGATGATGTGGATGCTCAGATTAGTTTTCTCTTTTGTAGAAAGTGATCAATAATAACTTGATATATATATTCAAAGAACTATTTAACGATAATTTAAAGTGTCGAAAGTAAATCAACCTCGATATTGAACGACTTCTTCGCCTATATGATGGTGAGCGTGAATTCGATAGCGAACGCTGTCTTCTTGAACGTCGGGTTCTTGAATGTGACCTCGAACGAGATCGTGAAGATGAAATATTAGACTTTCGTCTTCCACGATTTAACGAGGCTCGCGGACGTCGGGTTCTCGAGTGTGACCTCGAGCGAGATCGCGAAAATGAAACATTAGACTTTCGACTTCTACGATTTAACGAGTCTCGCGGACGTCGGGTTCTTGAACGTGACCTCGAGCGAGATTGTGAAGATGAAACGTTAGACTTTCGTCTTCCACGATTTAACGAGTCTCGCGGACGTCGGGTTCTTGAGTGAGACCTCGAGCGAGATCGCGAAGATGAAACATTAGACTTTCGTCTTCCACGATTTAACGAGTCTCGTGATCTGATATTTGAAAGGCTTTTCAAAATATAAATTAATATCCAATCAGCATAAATTATCGGGCAAAGTTGAAATATATAAATACATCTTTCTACCTTTGCAAATTTCGAGTCACGATTTGGGTAGAGACAAGAGATATTTCCTCTTGAGTCAGACGCTCCAATTCTTGCTCTCGTTCTTTTTGCATTTTCTTTTTTTCATCAACCTTTACTACATAAAATTTAACATGAAATTAATGAATATATGTGCAAATTAGAATATATTATTTAAAAAAATAATATAAACAGTCTGAATCTTACTTTGCTTATTTAAACCCATTTGCGTTCTTAACCGTAATTTTTCAGCCGGAGACAATTTTTTTTGTGGTACAGCTTTTGAGGGAACTGAAACTGAACCTGCTCCGGATCCCGTAGATGTGGGTTTCACAGATCCTAGTTTCCTTCAAACAGCAGAAAATTTCGAAAATTTGAAATAGTAAGAAAGTGATTCGAGGAAAGACTGAGCTCTTAAGACCTCAAAAAGGTTATTATTATTGCACGATTATTGAATTTCGTTCGTTCTAGTAAAAAAGTCCTTGGGTCGTACACATTAATAGTGTTTCCATCATCGGGTCCTCCACCACAGTTTATGTGTGTGTATGTGTGGAAAAAGAAACTGCACCAACCGTGTTCGCGATAGGGAAGATGCAGAAATTTGTACATCACTCGTGTTTGGGATAATAATAGAATTTTGTGATTCGGGAAGAGGAGATTCTTCTGAATCACCAAATCTAATAATAAAGTCTTCTTCATTAGCATCGATATTATCTTTGTTGCTTCGGTCTTCGGACGAACTGCTAGAAGTATCACTAAAAGCAATAAAGAGTGAGTTAGTAAATAACAAAACAAATTTTCGTCCAAATGAATCATTTTACGTCTTACGTATCGGTATAAGGTTCGTAAGTGGGAGAATCTCGCGTGGAATAAGATCTAAAGCAATGAATTTTCGTTGACTAAAACTTTAACGACAATTTTTTTTTAAGAAAAAAAAAGTACTTACCTATTTTGAAAAGCTCTCTTATCTCTTCGTCGTCCCTTTCGTGATCCATGAGAATGGCGACGAGATTTTCTCTCCTTGATCTATATATATTTATGAATTGGCGGGGACTGATCAACGAAAAATTTTTCTATTCGCAATATAACAAATTTATTTTACCTTTTCAGTTTCTTTGAGTTCATTGGCTTTTTCTTGTCTATCGCGTTTAGCAACACGCAAAAGTCTTGTGTAATCTGGAATGTTGTATTGTCGGCCCATTTCGTTTAATGTTTGCCGATCCTTTTCAGTAAGATTTTCGACATAATCTAAAATATCCTCCTGTAAGAATATAAAGTCAAGGAAACATACATCTTTTGATATTATTATAATCAATAGAGAAAGTTAAAAATGTTATTGTTATATAAAGAATATCATCTAAAACGTGAGTCTCTTCTTCGTCACTTGGTGATGCATTGCGTTTCTCAGTTCCATAATCATAACAGAAGCCGGATTTGGTGCTGCTCTCCGGTTTGCTATAAAGTATACGAGAATCAAATAAAACAACCTGCCATAGAAAAAAATCAAATAGCTTTAATAATACATAACATACTGATCTTGCAATTTTTTCATTAACGCTTTATGCCGTTCTAGAAGGCTTGTCCATTCAGCTTCGTTTTCTTCTAGACACTCTTTTTCTGACACTGAAAAAGAGGAAGCCGTCAATAAAGGTAATAAAACAAGCCATTATCTAAATCAAGATCTTTAATACCATTACGCCGCTCATTTTCTACCAACTCGCGAAACCTTTCGAAATTCAACTCCTCTTGAATATCACGTTCATCATTTGGCATTTGTTGATTCACGTTGGGAAAATCAACAGGAAGAAAGTCCAAAAGCGAACGTCCGTCGAAGCTGTTGGAAAATATCAGAGACGGTAAAATAATTAAATAAATAATTAGCTTAAATATAAAAATCAAAAAAATTCATATTTACCGATCAATTCTAGTTTCATTATCGCCTTCCCAAGTCATTCTAACAAAGGATTTCAATAAGTTTTCATGGGCTTGGAAAAATTATATAGCAAGCAGGCAAACAACTTACAGTGACTTTTCAGGGTTTTCATAATAAAAGTGCTGTTCGGCGTCTGGATAAAGTTTTATACCAGTTCCTGTTAGACGAAGTAGTTGACTAGGGTCACCAAGCTAAAGTGTAAAACACAGAAAGTAAAGTAGGCGTCTTTTTTAACCAAAGATTATTTAAACCACACGTGCATATAAACATACCCGAGATTCGTAATATGCTTTACGTCTTTCGGCTCGTTTTTTGTGATCAACCATCAACACCTTTATCTATAAAAAGACAAAGTATTGTAAAGAAGCATTTTCGAATAGGCTGACAAAGTTACAACATGAAGAATTGAATCAACTTTTTTCTCTTGTTGTCTCGCTGCATGCCACATTGTTATTCTTTAATGCTGAATGTAACAAGAAGTTAAACAAACTACAATGTATTATAAGACGATCACTTTAAAACGACATATACATGATCTACGCGAATATTTGAAATCAACTATCAACATTGCTTGCGAAAAGCATGCCGAATAAACTCAGGATCAATTTCTGTAGCGCGTTTTAAGTTTCCTGATTTGTTTTTTTAATATCACACTCCCTTGCCATCCATGCATGCCAATAACAAGATCAGTATTGTGATCAATAAGCTGTCTTTTAGATGAGTTAAAACCAAGAAGAGCCTGGTTGGTCTTTAGCTCTTTTCAGATAACAATTACATCAAATGATAAAGATATTTCTTTCTCTTGAAAAAGTAATTATAAAAAATAGAATTATAAAGATTTTTTTAATTATAGCTGGAAAATTCAAATTGAATAATTATAAAAAAAATATAATTATAAAAAGATTCAGGTTATATTATATATTTATAAATATTATATTTAATCTTTTAAAAATATTGCTTTAATAATATTTCAATATTGAATTGATATTTTATATAATTAATTTAATATTTGGATTAGTATTGTATCTTAATATAAAAATTAATAATTACTTCTAATAAAAATCATTTAAATTTTAATCAATCTTTATAATTTTTTTATATTAAATAAAAAATAATTTAAATTAACTTTTTATACTATTTTAATTCTATTATATTTTAATTTAATACTTTACTAAAAAAAAAACTACAATAAAATTATTTTTTTAAAAAAAAAGATATTTTAAATATTATTACCATCAATTTATAATATTATAACTTCAAATTATATAAGCAAATTGTTCTAGATTTAATAAATATATATTTTAAATTTCATAAAAATTAAATCAATAATTATAAAGATATTAAAATTCAAAGTTTAATAATTAAATTATTTATTATGTAATTTTTATATTAATTTTAATCAAATTTTATATAGTAAAATTTAAGAAATAATAATTGAAAAAAGTTATTATTAGTAAAAATTTTTTTTATAAAAGATATATAATAAAAATTTTTATATTTAGATAAATCTCAATATCTAATAACTTAATTAAATAAAACAGAATCAAAAATTTTATTTTGAAAAAATAATCTATTAATATTTATCTGATATATCAAAATTTTTACAATAAATCATACAAATAAAAATATAATAAAAATAAGTTATTAATAATTATAAATTTATTATTAAATTTATAAATAATTCTGATTATTCAAAATATCATAAATTATAATAAAAAACTCAAAATTAATTACAAGAAATTTTATAAAATATTAAAAACTTGTAAAATAAAAATGATAATAAAGAAGTAAAATAAAAAATTTATAAAATTTTACATTTTAAAAAATAGAAAGAAAAATAAAAGAAAAAAAATAAAGAAAGAGAAAAAAGAAGAAAAAAGCAAAACTAAGAAAATATACAAAAGTAATAATAACTTTTATATTTATCTTTTAGTTAATTAAATTATTTTTTATTTAATTAAAATTTAGAATTTCAATTAATCAATACTTTAGCTCAAAATTATAAATTTATGGAAAATCTAGAATTATTACACATCGTCGATCACTAAAAATGGTAATTCTATATATGGTAAAACACCAGACTGTAGTAGCACTGGGGATCTGCAGCTAGAAGTTTTGGTCAAGAATGTTGTTGTAAGTTTAACTGTAGGTGTTTTATATAATGTTGAAATATAACGCATTGCTCTCCAAACAATCACAAATTAAAATATATTACAACATAGCCAATAAATAAAAAAACCAGTCGCCTTTTTTATTTAACAAATAAATAAATAAATAATTGGTTTTTGAAGTAAAAATTAAAAGGAGAAGAATTTGATCATTCAATTCTCATTGATCGTAATTGTGATTCAACTCCTTCAAGATCCCAAATCACCAATTTTCCATCGACTCCACTAGTAGAAAAGTGTGTCACATTGTCACGTTGTCCGATATATGAGCGTATCAAGCTAAATTATAATTTGCAATGAGTATATTACTATAGATCATAAGGTCAGAGATAAACTTTATAAAACATACGAAATAGTATTCTGATGAATGGTGCTCAAATCTGTGTCATTAGTACCACTAGTTTCCGTGTTAATACCCAACGCGTCCATTTGTTTGAATCTAGTTAACGCTGTCGTTTCGCCGATAACTCTCTTTTTTCCGGCATCAATAACTTTGGAGAATTTCCTAATTTATTTTTGATTTAAAGTAAATTTTTCTGGTATTTCATCATATAAAGACAATGTCATTTATACCAATTTTGTCCATCACGACTCTCAAATAATACCGGCGCGCAATCATATCCAGTTCCAATAATCTTATTTTCCGTTACCCAAAGCAAACTCAAATATGGCAACGTGGCTACTTTTATATTCTTTTGAGAATTACCAGGGTAAACGATGCTAATTTGAGAGTCATGTCCTATTATATTAATAAGCATTATGTATTATATTATGTATTATAATCAATATAAAAATGGATAAATTCGTCAAAATAAATACCAGTAAAAGCCAAAGCATCGCCGCTAGGGGAGAACGCAACACTATGAATCCAACCACCATTTCCATTTGTAAATTCACCACACACTGTATTAAATGGCAATTTGTCACCCCACACTGAAGATGGTGGTCTAATCTCAAATAAATACATTCAAAACAAAATCTTATTTATCTAGTAAAAATACATATATATATATATATAATGAAAGTTAGTAATAAATACCTTTGATCAACTCCTTTAATAAAAGCAGAGAAGACACGTGCCTAAAAAATATCAAATTAAGATATATTTTCCATTGCTTTAAAGAATATATAGTAGATTGTCATATAAAATAAAATACCCCACACCTTAAAATCAGCACTTCCAGCAGCCAACAGAACATTATTCGGGTGCCAATCAAGACTCAACACCGTGCTCCTAATCGGTTTCTTTAACAGTTTACAAACCCACCAATCATTAGACTCTTCAAAATAACCAATGGAAATACATCTAGCACCGGATGCCACAGCAAATTTATCTTCCTTGGGTGACCATTTAACAAAAGTGGCTGCTCGATTAATTCTAAGCAGTACGAGCGTGGGTTTCCAGATTCCAGAGTCAGGATCAAGGTTCCACACATATGCATTACGATCTTGAGAACATGATACTATATGTATACAATGTTTTGAGGTAAATTAAACATACCAAACAATTGAATAGCAAAATAATCAATAACTAATTCTTAATTATAATACATCTAACTACCGATTCGATTCGATTCTGGTGCCCAGTCAATACCGGTTACGAGCTTGTCATGCTACCAAATTGATAATTAAATTAACTTTTTCCATAAAACTTATCGAGGTTTCAAATTTTATTATTATTCAGATTTCTGCAAAGTATATGTGTGTGGTGTATACCTCTATAAGAGTATGCAGCAAATTCCAACCCGTACCACTTTTCGTATATATTTGAACTTCGTTATTATTAGGACATATTGCAACCTCTATGAACCGAAGAATAATAATGATAGAAGTTAGAAAATTCAATTTTGAAAAATGTGCTTATGTATATTTTACTTTCTTACGTGTTCTGTCCTTGTTAAAGGCATGGGCAGTAATAGGACCAAAATTGAATTGATGAATTTCTGTTGGAGACATATTTTTATATATCTTCTGAATTATTGCTAGTCGAGTTATCCAGATTATTTTAAAAATCATGTGAAAGTTCATGATTGGTTGAACCAAATCATGTGAATTAATATGCGAAGTCTAACGTCGGGCAATGTGACATAAATATTTATTTATATGCCGTATCTCATATATTATCATAATCAATATCGATATTACTGAATAGGAATGCGCGAATTTTTGATAATATTGTCCACTATTTTTTTGCCAAATCTAAATTTTACAGTCTTTTTTCCGTATCTAACCTTGACCTTAAACCATTAAATAAAATTTTCCGGGCTGCGCCACTTTGGCATATTCCAGATGTCAAAATGAAACGATAGAAATCATCTTATAGAAGATTTAAATTTATTATATTTAAAATATTTAAATTTATTAGTTACATAAAATATATATATTGTATTTTCATATGTAGCAATTTTAATAGTTATCATTTTGTGGAAGATTTATTATATTTAAAATATTTAAATTTTTCATAGTTACAGTATATAATACAAAATATTTAAATTTGTTAGTTACATAAAATATATATGTTATATTTCATATGTAGCAATTATTGGACAGTAATTTTTTTTGGTGTAGCGTTTTCAGCTTTCGGAATCTTTACTTCCAATAATCCATGTTCAAATTTTGCTGCTATCTCATCGGACTTTACATTTGATGGCAACGAGATAGTACGCGCGTAGTTGCCGTAACGACGTTCTTGAATATGTGCATTGCCTTCTTTATATTTTTGATCTTGTTTTGTTTCACCAGAAATATGGAGTACGTTATTGCGCAAATCGACGTTTACGTTCTCTTTTGGAACACCCTAGTAATTAAATAAATTTATTTTATTTATTTTAATATATAGTTGACAAAAAGAATCTATAAAACAATAAAACTTACAGCTAATTCGGCATGTACTACAAATTCTTTATCTGTTTCGTAGACGTCAAGAGCCGGAGTCCAGGAAGTAGCATTAATTGCGCTCCGAGTACCAGCACGAACATTTCCGCCGCGTCTGGCTGTATTCAGGTCTGTGAAGAAATTAGAAAACACATTGGAGATTTGGTTTTCGAATTGTCGAAGTTCTGGATCGTGGTAGAAGAGTGCCATTGTGATTATTTGCTCCTTTAAATTTTTAGTTTTAGCTTGAAGAGAAAGTGAAGACGACGAATAGCTCAAATATTTATAAAAAATTCAATCTATCATTCCAGAAAATTCACGAAAAATTCATGATGATCAAAAACGGATAAATCTAGATTGGATTAAGGTGATAGAGTTCTAGATCAATCACCAATCATTCCAGAAAATTCTCACGATTAAATCGATTGCGAATTTGTTTATCGTATTATTGGATTATGACGTAAGAAATTATTCAAAGTCAGAAATGCGAGAAAGCAGATAATTATTCCTATGATTTCATTTTGTTCAGATCAGATTGTTTTCTTTTGACATAATATAAATTGATGTAACTATATTATTTTTTTGTTTTTCATTATTATTATCAAAAATTAAATAACAAATTATTTTGTACTTTTTTTTGTACAAATATTAAAAGATCACATCTCTTTATAGTCATATTTTTTTATAGTCATTCTTATATTTCAAGTCAAGATGACAAAGCTAATTTACTATTAATAATAGAAAAAGAATTAAAGAATAAATATAAATCAATTCAAATTGATAAAAACAAATATTATAAAAGATTATACTTAATAAATAAATAAAATGATTATCAAATAAATTAGAACAGTTATTATAAATAAAGTTATTATTATAATAAATTATATAAATTACTCAATAATAATTAGATTAACAAATTAAAAATTAAATGAATTAAAAAGTAAAATTAATATATTTTTAAATATTAAAAATTTTAAAAGAACTTTTTTATTTTATAAATTGATAAAAAATTTTTAAATATATTAATTTCTTTATATAATAACTCTCATAATTATAAAATCAGGAAATCAATTTTATTAATAAAGTATAGTAAAAATTAAAATTTTCTTTTATATTAAACTTTATTTTTATAATTATTAAAATATCTTAATATTTTATATATATATATTTTTAAATTTTAATTTTAATAAATATTTAATAAGTATCTTTATATAAGACTTATCTTATAGAAATATTATTAAGTAAAAGATATATAGAATATTTTATTATTTTTCTTAATTAATTACAAGTTATTATATTAAAATAAAGAATAATTAATAATAATTAATTATTAAGTGATATAATTAATTTTATTTCTTTTCATTATTTACTTTTAAATTATTTATTATAAATTTGTAATTTTTAATCTTAATTTTTTTTTAATATAATAAAGTAAATTTATTATTAATTTCAAATTAAAATAGAAGAGCTTTAATATTTTAAATTATTAAAATAATAAAAAATAGATTCTATTTCTTGAAAATTAATTATAAATACTTCTTTAAAATTAAAATATAAAAATCTAATATTATTAAGAAACTTATAATTTTTTTTAATTCTTTTAAATAAAGAATTTCTATATTAATACTTATATTATATTATTTAATTATTTTATTATTACAGATATTTAATAATTAATATTCTATTATAAGTTTCATAAAGTTATGATAAACTTTATTTAATTACTTAACTTCTTATAAATATATATAATTATTAATAATATTATTTAGTAATATTTCTTTAGAATTTTTTAAGAGAATTAAATATGATTAGATTTTTTTTATATTATTATAATATAAATTTTTAGTAAAGTATTAATTAATTATTTATTATCAATTACTTCATATCATAATATGATTAAATGATTAATTATTTATATCTTATTAAATATTAGCTTCAGAAAATATTATTTATAAATATTTTTAGAAAATTTTATAAATATAATAATTATAACAAAATTATTATAACAAAATTAATAAAATTATTATAGCAAAACTAATAATATTATCATAATAAAACTAACATTATAATATTAGCTAAAGTAATATTTAGATTATAATAAAAGTAATATAAGTATCATAATAAAAATATTATTTATATAATCTTTAAAATATATAAAAGTGATATATCTTAACTAGTAAAAAAGAAATAATTCAGAATAATTAGTTAATTAGTTTAGTTTGAGTTTTATGAGTTTAGTTTTCAATTTATATTTTAAATAAATTATAATTTAAGAGAATTCTAAAAAATATCTCTTGTAAAATAGATCTTGATTAAGATTTATAATTTTATCTTATTAATAAACTAATTATATATTTGTCTTTGAATTATATTTTGATTAATTTAAAGAATACTATTGTTATCTATCTTTAGAAATAATCTTTGATAATTTTTAGTAGAAAGAAATATTCTTATTAATATACTATAAAGAATTCTCTGATATTATAGTTATTAATAAAAATATATATTTTTGATAATTTAAGAAATATATTTATCTCTTATATTAATATTCATATCAAAAAGATAATAACTTTTTAGTACTCTCTCTGTAAAAAAATAATTCTAAAATGATAATCTAATTTAACTCAAATTAAAATAAAAAATTCTTTATAAATTAAATTAAAATTAGTAAAAAGTAAAAGTAACTAAAGAAATAATTTTTCAATATATCAAAGTAAATTCAACTAAAAAAATCAAAATAGAAAGAAAAAGACTTTTTACTTAACTATTTGCTAAATTATATCTTGAAGATTATAGTGATTTAAATTATCAAATTTAGGAAAAATTCTTTTATTTTTATCAAGAAGTAATATATAATAAAACTCAAATTAAGATAAGAAAAGATTTTGTAATTTTAATTAAAGATAAAACTAATCTATTAACAGAATAAGTACAAACTTATCTATATTAACTAGAGATAGTATAATAAGTATATAATACTTATTTATTATCTGTTATAATATATTATAACTTTAAAATTTTATAAGTCATAACTAGTTACAACTAAAGATAACTTCTCAACTGTTATAATGTGGTGATAAATAAAGCATCACCTAGTTGTAACTAGTTGTGACTTATAAAATTTTGGAGTTGCAACATATTGCAATAGGTGATAAATAAGCATCATATACTTGCTACGCCATCTTTAGTTACAATTAAAGATAACTTCTTAACTAATTATAACTTGTGGCAGTTAATCAGAGAATTGTGATAGAGTTATAGTAGCCAATCAGAGAATTATAATAGAGTTATAGCTAGTTACAGCTTCTATTACTAGTTGTAATTAAATAATACTTATTTATCATTATATTATAATAGTTAAAAAGTTATTTTTAATATTAATTATAATAATAAATATTTGAATTCAAAGATAAAAGAAGTAAATATTTAATAGAACAAAAAAAAATAATAAAATCTACTTATAGAAATATCTAATTCAAAATAATCAAAATCTAATAAAGAATTATTTAATATCTTATAATAATTTGAAAAATATAATTCAGATACTCTTAAACAAATATTAATATAATTATCACTTAATAAATATTTAGAAATATAACTAATTATTCAAGATATATCTGTTATTTTAATACTTATTTTATCAATACTACTTGAAGAAATAAAAGAAATGGGTAAATATAAGAAAAATAAAATCTTATCTTTATTAACTACTGATCACAAATTTGAAAATTTAATAAATAGAATTAGAATACTTACTATAACTTTTAAAAGATTAAAAGAAATTAATTATATTAAAATTGTAGAATTCTATAGTGATACTCAAGATTCAATTAATTAATTATAAAACTTTGAAAATATATATATTACTAATAATATTAGTAATAAAAGAAAAATTCAAATAATAGGAGCTTATCTGAAAAATTCTGCTATTATATAATTTATTAATAAAAGACTATATAATTTAGATTGATTAATAATCTAAAGATATAATAATAAAACTAATTAAAATATAAAAGAAGTATCATTTATATATTAATTTAAAAGATATTTTAAAAATCATAACCAACTGTATGAATAATAATAATAATTAAAATAAAGAAAATAATTATCTAATAAAAGTATAAAATAATATATTATAATTATTAAAAAACTAATCAGAAGAATAGATCTGATCAATATTTATTTAGATTATTTGTATATATCTTACTTTATAAATAAACTTAGATTAGAAATTAAATTCTTTATAAATTCAACTTGTTTTATAATATTAAAAAAAGTAATTAATATAATAATAGCTTATAATTCTAATTTTTAATAATATAATATTATATAAAGTAGTCTTTCTTTCTTATTAATATCATCTGTAAATACTAAAATTGGTAAATTAATAAAATAAATTGAAAGTATCACTTTCAAGTTAGAAAAATTGATAATAACTAATCAATCTAATAGTTATTTTAATAATAAAAATAATTTTATTAGATATAATAATTATGAAAGATTTGGTCATATTATAAGTAAATACAAAAATAAAAAAAATAATAATTATAATAATAATAATAATAATAACTTTAATAATAATAATAATAATTTTAATAATAATAATAATCTTAATAATAATAACTTTAATAGTAATAATTCAAGAAATTTTATTACTTATTATAATTATAAAAATGCTAGTTATATTATTAGTAAATATACTAGTTCAAGAAAAAATAATAATAGCTAGAATAATAATAATAATCATAATAATAATAATAATAGAAAAAATAATAATAATAATAAACAGAATATTTACTTGAATACTGAAGAATATTTAAATTCTTATATATATCTTTGAAAAATGAAAATGCATTTACAATTAGAAAATCTTCAATTAATAATAACTAATTTAAAAAATTATTATTAGAAAATGAAAATGAAAATTAATAAAATTAATAAATACTTGTAGATGCTATATATATAAATAGACTTATTTATAATTAATCTTGTAAGATAATAATTGATAGTAATATTATAAATAATATAATTACTCAATAATTCTTAAAAAAGATAGATTAGAAAATTTAAAGATTTAGTATAATAAATCTAATTAATATCAATAACCAGAAAGAAAAAGTACTTGAAAAAGTAATTAACTTATCAGTTACTTTAAAAACTGAATTAATCAAGATTAAAGCATTAGTAATTATAAATAATAATTATAATCTTATATTAGAAATTAATTAGACTTATACTCATAAAGTAATTATAAGTTAAATTAAAGACTTACTATAATTTAAAACAAGAAAAATCAGATTAAAGTATCTATAACTTGTTTAGAAAAGTATCATGAAACTGAAGAAGAAAATAATTTATTTAATATAAATAAAAAAATAGAACTAAAAATTTTTAATAATTATAATAAAAGAAAAATATCAGAATATATTTATGAAATAGATACTAGCTTTAATCTAAGATATTCAAAATTAGAAAGTCTTATTATTTTATTATAAGAAACTGTCATGATAAATTCAATATTCAAAATTAGAAAGTTTTATTATTCTATTATAAGAAATTGATATAATAGATTTATATATTATAATTAAGATATCAAAAGAAATATTTTATTAAATTACTTTTAGATCTTCTTTAGCTTGCAAAAAAAATAGAAGTAAAAACTAATATAATAGATGCTGAATATTTTGAAAATAACAAAATATTAATTTATAATAATTTTAGTCAATTATATATTATATAATCTAATAAGAAAATAGCTTAAATAATATTTTTATCACTAGTAAAAATCATAAAAATTCAGTCAGTATCAATTTATAAAGAACTTGATAATTCAAAAAAAGATTAACAAGATTTTGATTCAACTAGTAGATTCAAAGAAAAAAAATCTTTAATAGAAAAAGAAAGTGAAAATAAATATAAAGAAGATAATAATATTGATCAATCACTTTTGAATATTTAAAAAAGTCTTAATAAATAAATAATAATATTAGATTTATAAGTAAAAGAATATTATATTTAGCTTAATAAAAAAATTCTTTCATTTAACATTTGAAAAATTAAAAAAAATGAAACTATTAGTTTAGATAAATATTCTCATATCAATAATTACTTATTACCTAAATACTATAAATATAATAAAGATAATTGATTCTATAAATAGATAAAAATAATATTAGAACTACTATATCAAAATAATAAAAAAGAAAATTCTAATAAAACAGATCTAATATTAAAATAAAGATTATAATTAAATAAATTACTAAATAAATATCAAGATCTATTGATGAAAAATCTAAAAAAACTATAATTATTCAATATGAAATTAATATAAAAACTGAGAAATTAATAGCTTTAAAACTATATTATAAATACTTATCTATTGAAAAAGAATTCATAAAAGAAGAAATTAAAAGAATACTTCAATAAAATATTATTTTACTATTAGATAATCTATAATTTATATCTATAGTAATAATTAAGAAAAAGAATGATAAATATAAATTTTGTGTAAACTATCACCAATTAAATAAAATTACAAAAAGAGATTAATTCTCTTTGTCTAGAATTGATAACTTACTTGATATATTTAATAAAGTAAAATATTTTTTAATACTTAATTTAGTTTCTAAATATTGATAGGTAAAAGTAAAGTTAGAAGATAGAAAGAAAATAACTTTTATTATTATTAATAATCTATATAAATTCAATATTATATCTTTTGAATTAAATAATATATTAGTCATATTTTAATACTTAATAAATAAAATATTTAAGTCTTATCTTGAAAAGTTTGTAATTATTTATCTTGATAATATTAATATCTTTTCAAATACTTTTGAAAATATTTTATATATCTGAAATAAGTATTTAATAAGTTTAAAAAAAGTAATCTAAAATTTCAATCAAGTAAATATTAATTTGATAAAATAATACTTGTCTTTCTGAAATATATTATCAGCAAAGATAACTTGAAATCTGATTTAATTAAAATATCAGTAATTAAATAATTTTCTAAATTAATAAATTTAATTATCTTGAGAGAATTTCTTGATTTAACTTTATATTACAGATATATTATAAAAAACTTTGTAAAGATAATTATATATTTAAATTAATTAATAAAAAAAAATTAATTTTTTAAATAGTTTATTAAACATCAAGAAGCATTTGAAAAATTAAAAAATAAATTAATTATTATATTTATATTAATCTATTCAGACTTTAAAAAATCTTTTATCTTATATATTAATATTTCTAGCTTTGAATTAGAAGTAGTTTTGATATAAAAAGATAATAAATATATAGAATATATAATTATTTATACTAGTAAAAGAATAAATAATACTAAAAAAAATTATTATATTACTGAATTAGAATATTTAACAATAGTATAAATAATATAATTATTCAAATTATATTTATATTTTAATATTTCTTTCATCTTAATAACTGATTATAATACTTTGAAAAGTTTATTTAATAAATCAAAAATTTTTGAAAAACTTACATACTAAATTTTAACTCTAAAGATTTATAATTTTAAAATTAAATATTATAAAGATCAAATTTATTTCAATATAAATCTCTTATTTAGATAATTTAAATCAGAATCAACTTAAATACAAAAGAAATAGAGAATATATTATAAATTATTTAATAATTACTTAATTTATTCTTATCTGATTATTTAACTTAAATTACTTGAATATTATTATTTTTTTTATTATTTTATTTATTCAAACTTTTTAAAAATATCATCAACATACAAATCAAGAGCAAAAATCATC
>CAJVPS010000168.1:0-33137 GCA_910591765.1 Ambispora leptoticha | reverse complement strand
GAACCTATATGGGATACGATATGCATAGTAAAGACTAACTTTATTTATTCATATTGGATTCAATTTCAAGGGTAATACTGATACTATTCAAACCAGGAAATATTACATTAAACGAATTCGAATGTAATCACAGCCATCAAATACTTTATATAACTAATAAGAATTAGACAAACTTATAAATATACAAAATAAGAATCACACGTCTCCGAATGTATCTATACACTATTGTTACTATTGATTTTATGTTAAATTCTTTTTTCGTGCATATGTTGTCAAATCACTAAAAAAGGATTAACAAATTAAAAAAAAAGAATATAATGTGGAAATAAAGATTTTTCTAATTAATTCTCTCTCACCTTACTATGCTTGTCCAAGGAACATTAACAAACGTCATACAACACTTTAAACTTTCAGGATCTGTGAGCGAGCGATCTGATATTGCAAGTTGTGCTAATGATAGTCGCTTTAATGATTGGAAAAAAGAAGCAGAAGCATTTGCGCGTTGTTGTTGTGATTGTGAATTACTTCGTAATGTTGTTCCCCCTCGATTATTGTTATTATTTCCATCATCATTACCATTATTATTATTATTATTGTTGCTTTTATTACTATTTAATGTATTTATATTCCAAGTATTACTTCGAATAAAGTTTGCTGCTTGTTGAAGTGAAGATGGCGAGGATTCAGTCATCTCCGGCGAATTATCGACTTCCTCCTCCTCTATCGAAGTAGCGGTTATTGCAACCTTTATTTCATAAGAATTGTCATTAAAATCATATCTAAAGCACTTTATCCAATAATATGTAATAATAAAGTTCACAAGCCTGTGCATGTCCCTTTCCCCCTGGTCCTCGCATCATTACATATTCCGTGGGTGGAGTAACAGGTCCCATTTTAAATCGTCGATTTAATTTACTAGCCGATTTCTGTTTATAAATCTCTAATAAAGACGAATAAGACGCAGCACCTTGAAACAAAGTAATTTTATTATCATTACATGGCTGCGGGAACGGTCCATTTGTCATTGACCTTCGATTTTTTGTATTTCGTTGACTATTCCGCGAATAATAATCATCGTCACTTTCTTCATCCTCCGAATCCTCCTCGACATCACTCTTTCTTGGTATAGTTACCGCCAATTCCACACATAAATATTCTCCCTCAGTTACAATTAAATGTTCGAACATTTCTTCATAATCGTCAATTACATAATAAATCAGTGGATATGAACATTCCATTGATGTCTCTTTTATATCAGTTTGAGGTTTTGTTGGTAATGCATAAACCCTTTTCGACACATGTTTACGCGAACATGTCATACTAGTTTTTTGATTTCCGCTGCCTCCATCAGAACTAGTACCATCATTGCTTGTAGTTGTACGAGTACACACAGCTACCGTTAATTTACATGGTAACTATTCATCCACAATATTCAGCGATAACAATTAAATAATTGTGAAACAAGCCATTTTTTTTTTTTTAGTGATAATTGATATTTATTTTATATACCTGCACTATTAAATTCAGGAAGAACGTCTCTTTCCACAAAACAGCATCTTCTAACGGCGGCATAACATGTGGTTGTGGTGATTTTCGCTTAACAAAAACCGGATCTAATTCTTCGTTTTCAGGATGAGCTTGCCGAACGAAAAATAATAAATCATCATTCTTCGTGTCACTATTTTCTAGAAAATATTCTACAAAGAGATTCAACCACCTAAATAAAACGAATCATCAAGAGTTAAACCTTATTTATGGATATAAATCAACGATAGTTTATTAATAAATTGTTTAATCCATAACCTTGGGTCATTAGCATCCAAATCCTCGTCTTCACGTTGATGAAAAGCGGAAAATAAGTCGCCTTGTGACAATGGTTTCCGTAATAGATTCCTTTGATGCGACGAATAGTTCATAGAAGACACACCTGAAGTGCTAGAAATTGTAGTGGTGCTTGATACTGGACCATGTAAGTTCTCAGCAACGAGTCGGTCCAGAATTACTTGTAACTGTGCCATTTTTTAAACGGTACCACAATAACGATTGGGATATTTTATTTCGTTGTCAATTAATATTAATATAGAAAAACTACTTTAACTAATCTCTAAAAGTTGATATGTGATAAGATCTAATATATAACGTATAAAATGACTTGTTTTTTCAAAGTTCAATATCTTCTATGCACACATGTGAGTAACT
Source organism: Ambispora leptoticha (assembly GCA_910591765.1). NCBI lineage: Eukaryota > Fungi > Glomeromycota > Glomeromycetes > Archaeosporales > Ambisporaceae > Ambispora > Ambispora leptoticha. The sequence goes on along the minus strand of CAJVPS010000168.1, from coordinate 30,938 downwards.
AAAAAGAACTAGGAAAATGTGGCAATGTGGCGGAGCAGCCAATTCTACTTTTTTCATAAACTAATCTGGCTGAAACTGAAATTAACGCATCCCATTGACTGATCAGTTTCTATTCTCTAGTTTCAGCATACACCAATATCAATGAGAATTAATTTTATAGTAAAACACAAAGCTTTTTCTTAACTTTTAAAAGATAAACTTTGCAATTTTAAGAGTTTATACTATGTAAATATATTATTAAATATATAATATATAGTTAAATCTTTCTAAGTGCACATATTATATAACTTCTTTCTAAATACATGGTATATTCTAATCCCAGTTTATAAGAGCTTTATATATTTTGATCTTTATAAACTCATATTCTTTCTAAATATATACTTTTTATTTTTTTTATTATAATTTCAAGAAAGATATACTTAAAAAAATATAATTATATATATATTTCAAATTTTAATAAAATTAAATTATTAGTTGTGAAGAAATTTTTTTGAAATAATTAAAATTATTATATTAAAATTTAAGTATTTTTATATTAATAATAAAATAATTATTAAAAAATTAAATTTTTTGATTTAATTATTTTTTTATATAATACATATTATTATCATTTTTGATATCTCTTGAAAAGATTATTTCATGATATTTAATAAAGATATTATTAATTATAGATAAAAAAGATTAATATAATTAAAAATATAATATAATAGATATTAGATTATGATTATAATGAGATTAAAGATAGATAACAAGAATATATTCATAATATAATTAGCTAGAATATGATTTGAAATTATAATATAAGAAATATATATTATAATAAATAAAATATTATTAATAAAGATCATTAATTTATAATTTTAAATTATTATTTTATCTTATTATTCTTTAATTTATTAATTTATTCATTTATTAATTATTAATTAATTAATTATTCTATTTTTTCTTCTTTTTAATTAAGATATATTACTTTTAAAAATTCTATAAATAATACTTTTATTATAATCTAAATATTTCTTTTACTAGTATCATAATACTAATTTTGTTATGATAATATTACTAGTTTTGTTATGATAATTTTATTATGATTATTATGCTTGTAAAACTATCTAAAAATATCTATCAATAATATTATCTTAATTATTATTCAATAAAATATAATTAAATAATCATTCAATAAAAATACAATTATAAAATAATTAATATTAATAAAATATATATGAAAAAGTTTATATTATAACAATAAATTTTTTGTTATTATAAAAATTATTAAATTTTAATATATTAATTTTTAAAAAATTTTAATCTAAAATTATTAATATAATTATTTTATAATTTTATAATAAATTTGAATTTTAAAGTTAATTTTTTTATGTTAATCAAAATATAATAAATCTAGTGTTATATTTTATCTTTTATGATATTTTTATAAATATATATAAATTAATTTTTAATTTATTATTTTTAATTTTTTAAAATTCAAAATCATGAAGATACTAATTAAACATGTCGGGATGGCAATTTTACATATAATCTTGTCCTCTTATCCTTACCCTGACCTTATAAATCATTAAATTCATCCACCGGATGCGCTGAAAATTTAAGGGAATTGATAACATGATGTACCAGGCTTTAGACAACTCCATTATAAGTAACAAAAATCAAACACTTACCCATTCTTAATTCTTTGATTACATGTAAATAAGTGAATTATCTTCAACAAAGTTTACCAGCTAAGCACAGATTGTTTTGGTTTCCAACAACATTCGCTTTTATAAATTTGAGAAAGTAGTAACTATATAACTAAAAAAAAATGATATGTTTGTTAGGTAGTCAGTCGCGAAGTGTCGTGAAATGCTATAAAGCGTTGTGAAGTGTAAATACCTTTTAAATCACTCATTACCGCTTATTCTCTAAGGGAGTTCTAGGAAAAAAGATGCTTCTGCTATGTGTTCAGCCTTAAAAGGCAAGCAAATTTTACTTTTTCGTCAAAGTTGTCCACCCTGCGCACCCGGGTAGGGTTAGGGGCAGGATTAGGGCTAGGATTAGGGCTAGAGTTAAGGTTATATGTAAATTGTCTCGCCGACATTTTTAATTAGTGAAATTAGTGAACCAAAGTTTGTCGGACTAATCAAAAATTTGCACATTTTAATTGGTTTGTGTTATCTGCAGATCAAAAATTTTCGCAAACCCGGATAAGTTCAATTCGATTTGTCACAATTTAAAATTTTTCGCGTAAACACAAAAATTAAACCAATTATTAATTAAACTAATAACCATCCGAGAATTAAAAAAAAATACAAAATTGAATAAAAAACAAATTATCATTATTGAAACAAAATTATTACTATGATTATTCTTCTTCACTGTCATCGCTTTCGGTAGTTTTTAACCAATTGATGAAAGATTCCACCTGCTTAAGAAATACAGTTTTCCCTTGATTCTTAGCACCTTTATCTGCCCAATACAAGATGGCACTTTCGGAGACAACGTCTTCGTTATACAAAAGTTGAATGATTTGACGGAAATGTTTCATCAATTTTGTATCTTCATAACAGTAAACTTGGACTTTTTGAATAAGTGCGAGTTCGGTTTTCGGACTGGTGCAAAATGCTGCTAAAACTTTTGACCATGTCTAAAAAGAAAAAAAAAAAGGAAAGATTTTTAGTTTAGTTTTAAAGGCCAAAATAAATTTATGGTCATGTTGAAAAAAAAGGGGCACTTACTTTGACTTGACGCAATGCTTGCGTTTCAATCTGTTCAGGTCGAGTTCCCCAATCAACTGCTTGAATCACAGATTCCCAGACTATTTGACAAAAATCCGTTTCTTGCCATCCTCCTTCCTTTTGCTGTTGTTTGAGGTAGGTAACAACCTAAAAGTAACACCGAACATAATGTTTACGTTAATTTTTTATCATAAATAATGATGCATATTTACAATATATGTATATATAATTGTACTACCTCCATAGGGGTACTCTCAGCATCAATCATTTTCTTCACTTGAGCGATTGTTCGATCCTTCTTGGTGTTTTTCTGCTTCTGATTATGATATGCGACAAGAGGTTTCATATCCTCAGCTTCGAAATAACGAGCAAAATACTCTTCATCCCGTTTGTTCGGTGGGAAAAATTCCAAAAGTTTATTGTCCATGCCCGCTTTTTTCAAAGAGTTGCCCAAATGATCGATCGTCTGTTCGTTCAAATAGGCTTTAAATACAGTCGTGACAAATCGGAGCGAGAGGCCTATGAATCAAATCAAATCAGAATTTTCGTATAAATTCTAAAAATATTCGGCGGCTCCTGTACTTGAAGTAAATTTTTACACACCTTCTTTGACCAGATGTTCCTTGAACAAAACTGTCAAAACGTTAATATTCACGTATTGCGCAGCGGCAAACAAACCAACTGCGGTGGCAAGTTTATTGTTTTCCTCGGTACCCCATTTGTTCACATATTGAAGCAAATTCTTGATTGTATCTTCAAAACTTCGTTGCAAATACTTGTAACGACGGATCAACTTATTGAAAACTTCAACATGTTTTTTGATGCTTTCCGTATTATCCTCCGCCGCGAAAATAGAAAATGGACTACGTTCTGCGCCATCTATGAATGTTCCTCCAGGAGCTATATAGGGGAAAATGGCATCAATGTTAATATCTTGAAATGATACATTTTACAAGAATGTATCAAATCGATAACTTACCCAATAAACCACCAGTAAAGAGAATTTCAAATAAAGTTTCGCCGTATTTATGATAATCAAGATTATTACCCGCGCTATCTAAATTCTGCGAAATCTCATCAAAATCACCAGGTTGTGCGTTTTGGAGTACTTTTAAAATACTATCACGAAATACTAAATAAAATATGGATATTAAGAGATGTCAACAGGCAGATCAACAGTAAAAAAAAAGATGATGAGATATCCCATGGTGCTTACTTGCTGGCTCAAATTTCGCCTGGGCTTTTTGCAGGCCCTAATAAAACCAAGTAAAAAAGTATTTTTAGGAAACTTGTTAAGCTTTTATTTATAATTTCTCAGGAAAATAAAGGAACGACGACCAACTTTTCTTGTTTTGATCTTAACACCATGTAAAGCAGGTAAACTCTTGGAGTTAGAGCTGTTTTGTATGCTCATTAAAATGTTGAGAGATAAGTTAGTTTAGATTGAGAAGAAATTTAGCTTTCTTGTGAGCTGAGTTGGAAATATAAATATATTTAAAAAGATATATAAAACGATAAACGAGGGGTGTGTGGTCTGATAAATCTATATATTTATATATGATCAAACGATCACCAATAACAATTAGAATTTCCATTGTTCTGAAATTTCACATTATCTAATTAGTTTACAGTCGCTTTTGATTTGTCATAACCGAGAAATCTTTGTCCTCTTACTAAATTCGAACAGGTATCATTTCTTTGTTAGAAAAGGTTACATTATAAATTATATTCAGCTTCTATAAGACCAATGATATTTCGCGTAACCTGACTTTGATAATTTAATTTTTTATGGCAAAAATCTCTGCTGGATCATCGATTGTCAAGTCTGATTTAATGTCATCCACGAGTGAATCAACTTCTGAACATAATTCGGGAAATCCAAACGTCACATTATCAACTTCATTACAAGCCACTGAGGTGGAAGTTCCTTCTTTCTCATCGTTTCCAGAAATTGATGTCTCGGCGCCGTCTTTCTCATCATTTCCAGCGATAACGGATCTTGAATCAAGTATTTTTAAATTCAAGCTTCTCCTTATGATTGTTCTTTAGCAATTGTAATTCATATTCAATATTTAAATTCGCTGAATCTTCTACAATAGAAGATGAGAGGATTCGTGAATCGTGGGACGAACCTTTGGGATTAAAGAGATCTCGCAGGAAACGTCACGATTCATATTCATCTTCGATGTCCTATGAGTCTGATGATGAGTATTCGCGAAGTAAACGCTCAAAAAAAAAACATCGTCATAGCTCTCGTCTTTACGAATCGCGTTCAACTCGAGATCGCTTGGGAAATACATCAAAAGATCGGAAAAAAAGGAGAGATAAAGTATGTCATATACATTATTGGTTATGAATATTTCTAACCAACATATTAAAATATTAAATAGTTTGTTATAATTTGCTTGGCAGCATAGAGAGCGTAGTCCAAGTCCACGGTATATTACTTATATCTATTGCTTTCATAGCCACATCTCCTTGGCATATTAAATTAGCTTTATGTTTTTCAATAATAGGAAGATATCCTCTGATTCAAGACTTTTTATAGTTGATCGTCGAGGAGATCCCAACATTTTAACATACGGACTTAATAAATACGATATTCCACTATATCACCGTGCTGGAGGTGAATTTCTTAGACATATCTTACTCTGCATACTGGTAGTCTCATCCTGATTAATTTATAATTTTTATATTATAGCTGGTTGTGTTCTTGGCCTATCGAGTAAACTGAGAATTGATCAAAAAGCCAGCAAAGGCAATGAGGGGATAGTGATTCGTTCATCATCGAATAAAAAAGTAAGCAGATGTTTTTTTTATATAGAAAAATTTGTTATTTGGGATAAGTTTTGAGCGGGCAACCCTTATGAATGCTAGACTATCCGATACACAGATAAGCGCTACGGTATACGCGACGATAAGGATATTATAAGGTTAGAATATTAGAATATTTGTAGTTTTCTTTTATAAATCAATGTTACTTATTTATTAGAAAATGTTTTAGATTTGATTTTGAAGCGAATCAGTCTTCTTTTAATTGGAATCAAACATATATACCTCTTGACAATGGCAATGTTTCAAACGATGAAGATGAAGATTACGACGTACCGGATTATCGTGACATTGAACGTAAAAAGGAACGTGATATTAAATCAAAAGAAAATGTACAAATAGATAAAAAGGAAGGCTTAACCTACGAGGAGCACATTAGACAGAAAACCAAGAATTTCACTCTTCAGCTTGAAAGGGTTGATAAATTTTCGCATTTTATTAAATAGTATTTTTATTCCTTTTTTTTTTTTTAACTTATTTTGCTTATCACATAATTCATTCAGGAACCACACAACATATCCCTTTGGCTGCAATTTATCGAGTTTCAAAATGAAAGTATGCAGATCGGGAAAAAAGCATCTAGTTCCTCAACAAGAGCTAGCATCAATGAGATCAAAATCAGTATGTTCGAAAAGGCTTTGGAAAAAAATCCAAATAACCAGGAATTACTGTTGGGATTATTAAAGTGTTGTGAGGAAACATGGGAGTAAATATCTGCTTATTGTCTCATGAATGATTACGCGTAAAAAATATTGACTGTCCTATTCTTTTAAAGTCCCCCAAGATTGTTAACGAAATGGGATCAAGTATTGAAGGAGAACCCTCGCGCAATAAAACTTTGGATGCAATATCTTAATTTCCGACAAACCAATCTTGCTTCATTTACTTTTACACAATGTGTTGAAGTATTTGAGGAATGTTTGGATGTGCTTAGAGGAGCCGCATCTTCTGAGAACTTGAACGGTATCTTGATATGTTTGATGGCAAATATTTTGGAATTGTATATTTATTATTTTTGGTTTCATTTTTTTTTGCAGATATTGAAGAAATTGAGGAGATAATGATTCACGTGTTTATACGATTATGTCATTTCTTGATACAATCAGGTTAGAAGAATCTTATTGGCATTTGATTTTACATATTGTTTTTATATAGCTCAACTATATTAGTTTACCGTCTATAGGTTACTCGGAGAGAGCATATGCTTGCTTACAAGGTGTAATGGAAATGAATTTTTTTTTACCAGAAATGTTAAAAGGAAAAAGTTATGAGGAACGTCTTTCGAAGTTTGGAGAGTTTTGGGAAACGGAACTTCCACGATTCGGGGAGAAAGTAATTATTACATAATCTCTCTTAGGCGTCGTTAGGCATTAAAATTTAATTTTTTCCGTCCACAAAAAGGGTGCCAAAGGTTGGATGTATTATGCCAACGAGGAGAATACGATTGATGATAATGATGAGGATAATACGAGTTTTCATGAAAGGATGACTTCACCAGATGAAGCGGGTAAGTACATATACTTATGTGTCGGTCATTTTGAGAATAACTCATTAATGCTTCTATTTTTTGACAGAAGACGGCTATCACAATTGGCTAATGGCCGAAATAGAATTGGAGAAAGCTCAGGCGTTACCGCTACGTTCAGGTAAATCAATATTAAAATAAATGATCGATTTTCATCTCAACCATACTAATAAAACTCTCTAAAAATTCCCAAGACTCCAAAAATGAAAACCTTGAGATTGAAGATCCCTTCCGAATCGTGTTATTTGATGATATCCAAAGCTTTATTTTCGATTTGACTTCACCTAAAGCGCGCAACAATATGATATATGCCTGCTTTAATTTCCTTGGGCTACCGTTCAACCCTTGTCGATCCTCGAGGCATTCATTTGTCACTGATGCATTTTTACATCCAAAATTAGCAAATGAGTCATTGGCAAATTCCAATTTTTGGCCTCTCTCGGAAAATTCAGCATTCACGGTAGTTAATAATATTCATGGAATTTTAATGGAGTCGGAGACACGCACGGGGGATAACAACGTTTTCAAGTTCCCGTTGAAAACTTTTCCTCAGGAAAATGATAATCTATTCAAATCTGATGATTGGTTCAGTATCTGTGAAGAAACAATGCTGACAGACTTTAACATTACTTTTGCAAAGTAGGCTTTTTAATTGTTTATTATATTGACATTCTTGAGAAAATTTAATTGATCCAAATTATTTTGTCAGGAATGCATTAATTCAGATTCGAAAGGTTCTTAACGACACAGATCTTGATTTATGTCATCTGGTAATAGAAAATCTAATAAGTAATAAAAAGTGAGTAATACGTATTCTTTTGCCTATAATTGAGCAAATGATGAATTGTTAATAAAATTTTTGAATTGACTAGAGGACGTAAGTTAGCAAAAGAATTGTTAAAAACAGACAGAATGAACCTTGTTTTATGGAATGGATACGCTCAACTTGAAAAATCCCGGAATAACATTTCCGAGGTAAATTTATTTTGCAATCAAAATACTGGATATATTTTTGATGTAACAGTATTGAAATACATAATATGTATATATATGTTTAATTATAGGCTCGTAAAGTGTATCTTACTGCGCTTTCAATGTATCGTTCGTTTCCGGAACAATATCAGCTTCATGCGCCATTACTACATAGGATGTTTGCCGAGATGGAATGGGAACAAAACCGTCCAAATACAGCGTTAAGTAAGTGCCTCACTGGCAATTTAGCATAGAAATGATTGAAAATTCTGATCATATATATATTTTTTTATAGATATTTTAATAATGCTAACAGAAGAGAAAAGTTCTTTTGGTTAGTAGATTTTTTTAATTGCAAGTTATTCTTAATTCGATGAATAACGATTTATAAATTTTTAAGATTCCGTATCAGAACAAGACATGTCTCCACCATCACCAACTAGATTGCTCAGAGCGCGTAAAGTACGTTATTATTCATAAGTTTTATTATTCTAAAATAATCATAATCATAATCATAAATTTTTGATTTTAGTACTACGCACAAAAAATTTCTCAAATGTCTACTTTGGCCGCATCTCAAGCCGACGCCAGAAACGTCATACATCTCTGTGTATGTTTTTCCTTGCTCGAGTATCTAAGTCAGAATCTCGGCGAAGCCTGCAAAATATATGAAACAATGCTTGCTGAATTGGTTGCTCGTAATGCGAGCCAGGCAATAGAATGTGAACTGACATATGTGGCATATCCTTTTCTTTCGTGTCTTTTTTGAATTCGACGAATTTAATTGATTATTGTCAACATTATTCCTTAATTAATGACATCATTCGAAAAAACACTTATGCAAAACTGGTCTATCAACATTCCAAACTGGGGACTGCATATCGTCCTGCTCTATTGCGTGAGATCCTTGAAAAGGCGCTAACAATTTTTCCTGATAACTCCGAGTTTCTATCACTTTATTTCTTTAATGAATTAAGAACAAAAATCCAAAATCGTGTACGTCGATTTTTGGATGCTGCTCTTATCAAGTAAGCATTTTCGTCAAAATGAAGTTTAGCTTCGTTGAAAAAGTCAATCATTAATACCATTTTTCTCTGAAGGAAACCAAGTCACGTGTTGTGGACATTTGCTGTATTTGCAGAGTTACACCTACAAAAGACATATAATCAACACCAGATAAGAGCTTTGTTTGAAAGAGCGCTAGAATGTCCAACGTAAAATATAATCGTATTATAATTTATATTCTGAAGATGTTTTCGACACAATTCGTTAATCATTTTTTTTGGTTGTTTTTCATAGGACAAGGCATTCAGTTTCAATATGGAGTTTATATATCAATTTCGAGATTAAACACAACCGGCAAGATCGGGCAAAGGCATTATTCTTTCGCGCAATCAGAGAATGTCCTTGGTCGAAAGGTTTATTCTATTAGATGATTCATCTTTTCTTTGTTAATTATATAACGTAAAAATTTATACTTTTGGATGTTAATTTTCTTTAGATATCTATCTACTTGCTTTTCGACGTCTTCGTTCCCACTTCTCCACAGAAGAATTAGAAGAGGTGATGAATCTAATGCTAGAGAAAGAAATTCGATTACGCATACCTTTTGAGAAATATGTTGACGATGATGATAAGAATTATGAATTAATGGATGTTAATATCCCATCAATGATTTAACAGATATATCCACTGGTTGCATGATTTTTGTATTCATCTTATTCTTTTACCCACATATTCAAAAATGTAACCAAACATTTGATTATCACAAAAATTAATTTAATTTACGTTACATAACCTTTATCATTACTAAAAAGCTCGACTAAACCCAACTGGTTAGTCATGTTACCAAAATTCGGGTCATAAATTCCGGCCCTAAATCTATTGAAAGTCAGATCTATTGAAAACAGTAATCGAAATAGGGTGCTTTGATAATCATTAAATTTTTCGAAGTACACAAGTGATCCAAAACAGAAGGCAGAGCTTTAATGCTCAAAATGTCCATCGATGTTTATGTCCTGCCTTTCGGGACAATTGCATTTCTTGACAATTATCTTTGAATATTATAAAAATCTTATTGGCATTAATTTTTTGAAATATGGATGTTCAATCACAAGATGACAATATTGAATTTGTGAACACCCCCTCTCATTCATTAATGTGTCCTGTGTATGGTATTTTAGTTTATAACTCAACTTCTTTTTTCTTACCTTCATGAACCTTAATAATTTCTATTAATTCAAAAGGTGTCATGACGTATGCCGCGAACCACTCATCACTAACGTGTGTAATCATTCTTTCTGCGGAGCTTGTATCTACCAGAGTTTGGAAATGGAACCATATTGTCCATTATGTCGGAGCCGCTTAAAAGTAGACGGTTAGTTGGTAATTCATTTCCTGATCTCGTGAGATTAAGAAGGGATTTATCTAACATTAGATCCTCTATTTGGAAATGTAATAGATCTTCACCCTAATTTAGCTTTAGGCAGCTTAATTCAAGAACTTCTGGTTTATTGTAGCAACAAAAAATATGGATGTCCTGCATCTGTGCGTCTCGATTCTCTTGAACATCATTCGATGTATTGCACTTATTCCCCGGCCCTCTGCAAAAATTCAAAATACGGATGTGATTTCAAGGGTAGAATTTTTTAATCAATGATATTCTATTAATATGTTCATGGTTGATCTGATGCTATCAATACTAATAGGAACTACGAAGACTGTTCAAGAACACCTTGAACAATGTGTTTATGAAAAATTTAAAGAATACATTGAAAGTAATAATGAAAGAATTGCAAAGTTAGAAAAGAAAATCGAGGTATTGACTTTGCGCGTTGAATAGGATCCTTAATGATTAGGAAAGACATCTCTTATTATAGACACTTTTTTAGGAGCAACAGAACGAATTGGGAAAACTACAAAAAATTGTGCATATGTCACGGATAAAACATACGGTATTTCAATTTGCTGAAAAAATTCGCATAATAGGAGTCTATTAATAGAAATTTTTTAGCCGACGAATGATCTGGTTAATGGTAACGGAGATTTTGATTCTTCGCACGAAGAGGAAGAAGAATCTAAATTTGTAACGAATGTATGCTAAGTATTGTGTTAATTAATGCGTTCGTAGATGAATGCTCATATTTATTAAAATGTTTTTAAATAGACTTTTCCTCATGGAGATATCACGTGCTGCCGTACCATATCACAACATACTTGCGGTGTAACTTCGCTCGCATATAATGATGGTTTAATTTTTGCCGGTGCTCATGATGGCTCTACAAAGGTACATCCGAGATTTAGAAATTTGACCTATCTTTATATTATTGAGTTTAATAAGCTCGTCTTTTAAAGATCTTCCGAGAACAAACCGGAGAATTGATAAAAAACCTGCATGGTCATCAGATGTCAGTTTGGGCTCTGGCGGTTCATGCTGAAAGCGAACGATTTTTTAGTGCAGGCTCTGATGGCACAATTAAAGTAAGGAATTTTAACAAAGTATTTTAATATTTTCTTGAGAACCGATTTTTACATTATTTTTGATATTTTGTAGGCTTGGGATTGGAAATCGGACACACCCAATTGTATTAGGACTTTGACCCAGCATTCTGGAAAAATATATGGATTAGTTATTAATAATAATAGACTTTATTCTGCTTCGTCCGATAAGACTGTAAAAGTATGGGATCCTGTTACATTAGAGAATCTAGCCACATTCACTGGACACACAGATGGTGTCAACAATTTGATCGCAATGAAAAATGGGAAATTAGCGACTGCTGGCAGTGATAATAGCGTTAAGGTAAAAATATTACAATTATTTCTGTGACTATCTAGGCTTAATTTACACTAATAAAATCTAGATATGGGATGTAACATCAGGCAGGTGCTTGCATACAATTTCATCACATTCATCAGAAGTATTAGACGTAACGGCTGGTGACAATATGTTGTTCGCATCTACCTATGATGCGGTCATACATGCTTACAATCTTAATGATTATACTCCCGCTGACACTTTGTCCGGTCATAATTGGGAAGTGTGGCAGCTGGAATATACGAATGGATCGCTTTTTAGTGCAAGTTTTGACCACACAATCAAACGTTGGAATGTGAGGAACCAGATAGTATGTGATTTAACTTTGAAAGGACATCAAGGTGAAATAAAAATACGCAAATTCCCTCTAATATATATGTGGATATAAGTCCAAAGCGTAATTAACTTTAATGGCGCGCTTTTCATAGGGTTTGTGCATGCAATGACGCTCGGAGATTGTAATTTAATAACCGGATGTGCTGATCGTACTATCAAGGTTAAATGTTTATTTTTTGGTCAAAAATGATATCTTTTGCGGATATTTTGAGAATTAATTCTTAATTATACTCGACAAAATTACAGATTTGGCGATAAAAAACCATCTACGGCAAAAAAATCATTATTCTTTTTCTTCCCATGATTTTGGCATTATTATTATGATTATTTTAATTTAATATAAATTTGAGTTGTATTTCATGCATAATATTTAGAATGATCTGATCAATCAATAAATTAAATATTTACGTGCTGATCTACTGATTTCATAACACTTTAAGAGAAATTACGCAATCTATTATTACGTGTTCAAGGATGACGAATATAAGAGGGGTCTTTTGATTGTTCATTTAACGGAGTTTTTATTGATTATTTTGCGGAGTAAAACTAATATGTGGCGTGTAATATAATAGCAATTGAATGCTATTGTAGTATCAATGATAACCAATAAGGATTGAATTCTATAACGATACACACAATAAATACGTATCTGATAATGTACTTGATTCTAGAGGTGCACGTTTCTTGGGTCATGGGTAGTTGGACAGCCCTTTTGCGTCATAACTGCGCCTATGACTTCAGCTATTTTATGTTCCACAGTATTTAATACTGGTATATCAAATATGCACACGTTATGGGGGTTGTTTAATAGACTTCCTTTTTTAGCTTGTTTATATTTGATCGTGATAACGTGGTCAAAATGGGAATTGTAGCACAACGGTTTTTTGCATTCGATAGTGAATCTTAACGCGCGTAATCAATTCGAAGTCATCTTAATGGAGGTGTTGTTTATTCAAAAAAAGGTGAAAAAAATGCTGATTATATGAAATTATTCTCTATCTATATTTATTATTGTCCGATTTATATTAGACGCGTTTTTGCGTGATTCAGAGATAAATGTATCGAGTATTAGATATCTGTTTAAATAAATAAAATCTATTTTGTTGGCCTTCAACTTCTGATTAATGTTAGAAATTCTTCACGTGTTTTTGCTTGCTCTCGAAAACAACCCAACATGGTGCTGGTCATTGTAGAACTTCCAGGTTTCTCCACACCACGCATAACCATACAAAGATGACTACCGAAAAGAAATTTATAATGATAAAGAACAGTCAGTGAATCGGAGTTTATGTGAATTTAAACTAACGTCTTTGGGCGATATCTAGGACTTACCTCGCTTCCATTACCACAGCAACACCCTTTGGCTTCAAGATCTCTTGGAGCGTCACAGCAATTTGTTTTGTTAGTCGTTCTTGCACTTGAAGTCGCCTCGAAAACATTTCGGCAATTCGTGCAAGTTTTGATAACCCAAGCACACGCCGATTAGGAATATAACCTATACTGATCTAAAAAAGTGAGAGGAGGTATTGGAATCTAATCATAATTGGTGTGTTAAATCATAAAACACTTGGAATTTACCTTTCCAGTGAATGGAACCATATGATGCTCACATAAAGAGAATACATCAATATTCTTTACTATCACCATTTCATCATAATCTAGAGCAATAATACGTTTTCGTTAGGGAATATTATTAAGTTATAGAGGTGTCTTCCGTAGAACAAACCTTCCTCAAAGATAGCTCCATTGATTATATCTGAATTGAAGCATAATATAGATCGTGAGATAGCAAGCGGAAGAATGGTTCAAATTAATGTAAGGAAAATCCATATATACCTTGAATGCTCTCCTCATATCCTTTAGAGAAAAACAGCATAGCCTGCGCATATCTCTCCGGAGTCCGTAACAGACCTTCACGAGTAGGGTCTTCACCTATGCATTCAAATATGGTTTGAACTGCTGAAGCTAATTTTCGTATTCTTTCTTGTTTCTGTTCGACAGTTTCGTTTAGACGTTGCTTCGTACCGATGCCTGAGAAAAATCACCAATATTCTTTTAATAAAATCAATTTATATGTCAATATATTGGTTAAAGCGTGCTAGAAAGTCAGAATAGCTACTTGGCCAACTTAAACCGTCTATGTCAAGATTGTCGACCAAAGACCCTGTACGAGACTCTTGGCGTGTTTTAGACATAGAGTTTTTATGGTTTGAGTGTGATAATTTGCCATTTGGTAAAATTGATTCATTATTTGTTTCGAAATCCATTTTAAAAAAAATTCAAAAAGATAGTTGGGTAATTTGGTAAGTCTGATCGCACATTTAAATTGAAATCGTTCATGTAGATCTTTCCCAAATCTGATTCTTTTTTAAAAAATATTTCAAATATTGATATCATGACACATAGCACAACTCGGCTTTTTAGATTTAAACTTACCTCAATCGCAAATAAAAAATCATGCTTGATCTATTTACCATTTTAACCAAGGGCGGCATAGTTCTTTGGTCAAAGAACTTTGCTCGGTTTGCTGCTTCACCAGTAGACGCGTTAATTAAGGATGTTCTCATCGAGGAAAGAGCCGGTGCAAACAGCTATACAAAGGATAGCTTTAACGTGAAGTGGACCTTTGCAAATGAACTTGACTTGATCTTTGTGGTAAATCTTTCTTTCTATGCGATATAATTTTTTAATGGTTATGTAAGACCATTAACCCTTGATTCGTTCAATTTTTTTCAGGTTGCTTATCAAAAAATTCTTCAACTTGCTTACATTGACGAGTTACTTGCCACCGTAAGGAAGTTCTTTTGCGACAAATTCGCGCAAATCATTCGTGATACTGGAAAATTGCATTTATTTCCTTTCGACGATGATTTCGATATGATTTTGAGAACTTTTGAGGAAAGAGGATTTGAAGTAAGAAATAATTCTTGGACATGGAAGGAGAAATTTATACACATTCATTCATCTTTTATTTCCTTGACCTGTATTTTTTTAATTTCATAGGAAAAGCGATCTAAACCAAGAAAATTCGAAGAAACCAAAAAGTACAAGGCAACCGTGGAAGGTTCAAAAAAACTTGGTACGAGTTATGATTGCTTTCAAATATTTTTATCTTGTGATTATAAATAGAGATCAGATCTTAGCATACTAACTAACAGCAATTACCATGCATTAATAACACGCAGAGGCTAAAGATATTGTTCAGCAATCGAATGTCCCGGCAATAGATGAAGAAGAAATTGCGCGTAAAGTTGAAGCATTGCGTGCTAAGGGCGGCGCAGGTGGTAAGTCAGCGCGAATGAGAAGAAGTCGTGGTAAATCACCTCCCGCGACCGAAAACAAGTAAGCTTTTATGACCTTCAAATTTAATAAATATTTGCATTCTAATGCAATTTATTTTCACTAGCGGAACAAAGCCAAAGAAAGTTATGCGTAAATGGGATGACCAGTTGACGAAAGAGCAGGAGAAAAGTTTGAATTACTCTGATGAAAAAGGGGAAGGTGACGGCACCTTGCCGGTTACCCAAACGTTGGTTGATAAGAGTCAAATGGGGCATCGTGATCGTAATGGTAATTATGAAGTGCAGGACTTGGGTGGGAATGAAGACGTAGATTATGAAGACGAAGATGAGGAATTCCATACCAATGGACTTTCTCACAAAGGGAAAGAAAATGGGAATGGTATGTTCTCATTTTTCAAAAGCATTACTGGACAAAAAGAACTTGGTGAAAAAGATCTTGAGCCTGTGTTAGCGAATATGAGAGAGCATTTGATCAAGAAAAATGTCGCATCGGATATCGCATCACATTTATGTGACTCTGTCGCGAAAAATCTTGTTGGTCAAAAATTGGGTAGTTTCAAGAGTAAGTCAATTTTATTTATATCTTTATATTTAAGAAATCATTAATATTCACAATATAAATTTATATATCCTAGGCGTGCAATCAACTGTAAAACAAAGTATGGAGGTTGCGTTGAAACGTATTCTCACGCCGAAGACATCAGTTGACTTGCTTCGTGATATTGGGCAAGCTCAAGCCGAATCACGTCCTTATACGATGTGCTTCATTGGAGTGAACGGAGTGTAAGTTCGTGTTATTGTCAATGTTCTAGATTTGTATATTTGAGACTATTATGCTAATTTTAGCGTTAAAAAGTGGCAAATCTACAAATTTGTCCAAGACCTGTTTCTGGTTATTGCAAAACGGATTGAAGGTTTTAATTGCCGCCTGTGATACTTTTCGATCAGGAGCTGTCGAGCAATTGAGAGTTCACGTAAGGAACTTGAATGCATTGGGACAAAATTCTTCCGTAGAATTGTATGAACGTGGTTATGGAAAGGATGCGGCTGGGATTGCGAAAGACGCCATCAATTATGGTGAGCAACCTCATTTTCTTTTTACATGGAACATCATTCTCATTGCTTTTATCTTTTTTGAATTAAATGATATGTGTCATTATTAGTATTAACTTGAAATCTTTAATTTTTGTCCAAGCGAAGGCAAATAAGTTTGATGTTGTCTTGATCGACACGGCTGGGCGTATGCAAGATAATGAACCATTGATGCGTGCTCTGTCTAAGGTACGCGATGTATTCAATATTTTGATTTGTTTACATTTAATCCTCTATTCACATTTTTTTGCACTCTATTTAATTAATAGCTAGTATCGGTTAATAATCCAGACAAAATTATATTTGTCGGAGAAGCTCTCGTGGGAAATGAAGCGGTTGATCAATTAACTAAATTTAATCAGGCCCTTAAAGACTTCTCTGGACTCCAAAATCCAAGACATATTGACGGAATTATTTTGACAAAGTTTGATACTATTGATGACAAGGTATGTGTTTCAAATGAAATAATAAAAAGTATTTTTAGATATTTTAATGTTTATTATTTTTATTTTATTTATTTATTTATTTTTATTTTTATTTTTATTATCAGGTCGGTGCGGCTTTGTCTATGGCTTATATAACTGGTCAGCCCATCCTCTTTGTTGGTACTGGGCAAACTTATACTGATCTAAAGAATATGCGTGTTGAACACGTAGTAAACTCGTTGCTTAAAGATTGAAGAATAAGAATTCATTTTTTTTTGTTTATCCTTATAAATCATATTTATCATTTAACTGTAAATCTTATTCATTCATGTGGTTTATTACATAATTAAGGTAAGCAATGCAATGAATACATTATGCTTGAGGTCAAAGCTACCTCCATGGTTGTCAGTTCAATACCGATAACGTATCAATGGTGATACAACACAATAGTGTCTTATTTTGTGAAAAATTTCTATATAAAAGCTTCAATAAAAAATTTTCTGTTATTCAACAAAATACACTTTATCGTTCAGAAAAAATGGCTGATTCAGGTTCGTTTTTTAGTTTGTCGCCAACGGAAAGTTAATAATCGTTTTGTTGGAGAGCGCTGTCCTTGCTGATATAACCGAATTTGCATTATATAGATTTTCACGGACCGAATCCTCATTTGGTTTCCCTTCTTCACGGTAAACTTGGCTCACTAGTTGGCAAGTCCTCCGGCTACATTGAAAGTTTACCGGAGGACGTGAAACGTCGTATAAATGGCTTGAAATATCATCAATCAGAACACGCGAAATTAGAAGCAAAATTCCAAGAGGAAATCTTAGCCTTGGAAAAGAAATACCTGGAATTATATAAACCCTTATACGAAAAACGAGCACAGATTGTACGTGGAAACGTTGAGCCGACGGACCAAGAGGTCCAGGCTGGTGCAGCTATCGACGAGGAAGAATCACATTCTGAGGAAGCGGCTACTGGGGCTTCTCTCACAAACGAAAAGGAAAAGATTACAGAAATTATGAACGGGCCACAGAAAGGCATTCCGGAATTTTGGCTCACATCAATGAAAAATCTCTTTTCAACGGATATTATCACGAAACGAGATGATGATGCACTAAAATATCTGGTTGATATTCGAATGTCGTATCTTGAGAAACCCGGATTCCGTCTTGAATTCGAATTTGACGAGAATCCTTATTTCACAAATAAAGTCCTAGTGAAAACATACTTTTATCAAGAAGAACCCGGATATGGTGGTGATTTCGTATATGATCATGCTGAGGGTACTGAAATTGGTTGGAAAGAAGGCAAAGATCTCCTAGTTACGGTGGAAACGAAAAAGCAAAAACATAAAGGTTTATTCCTTTTTTTTTTTTTTAGTCGTTTAAGTTGCAAATGATAATCTTCTTAGCTGAAATATGTAATGCGCTTGTCAAAAGGAACCCATAAAACACGAATTATAAAGACGTCGGTACCAGCGGAAACATTCTTTAGATTCTTTTATCCTCCAACAGTTCCGGAAAACGACGACGAGGATGATGACGACAATGATAATCTGGATGAACGTCTTGAACACGATTATCAAATCGGCGAAGATATAAAAGAAAAACTTATTCCTCGTGCTATTGATTGGTATACTGGTAAAGCATTAAGATATGAGGAGATTGAGGAAATCGGTGATCTTGAGGATGAACTTTATTTGGGAGAGGAGGACGATGAGGAGGACGACGAGGACGAAGAAGAAGAAGACGACGACGATGAAGGTGACTTGGGTGTAAGTTAGAACTCTGAATTGAATTTGTTCTTTTCGTTTTATTGCCATATATCTCATGGCAGCAGTTTAGTAAGACTTTGCAAATACACACACAAACACGACCTTGACCAGAAGGTTCATAGAAAAAAATGAATAAAACATAGAAACCATAAAATGTAGGTCCTCTTGGGTGCATCGAGGCGATGAAACTTTCGGGGTACTTTTTGGTCATCTGTACATTATACACTTAGAATATTACGGCGAGAAAAAATACGTTTTTCATCCGATCTCTTCTTTGGAACATCATTAATTTCACTCGACTTTTTGGATCCCTTATTATATATCTCCTCCAATCCATATGTGCTTCACACACATCTCCCTTTCTGTTGGCTTATTCATACATTAAGATATGATAGGTGTCTATATAATATATTCCAGTAGATTTATTAATATGCTACTTTCTTCTTTCTTTTATTAAAAAAAGTTTCAGGTTAAAAAACGGAACGCTAATCCAGGTATTATTTCATTGCGGTTTTTTTTATTCGTATATAAGAATATTATCACGTACATATATATATTGACATGCTTCTTTCATTTATAAATTAGAACAGGAATGTAAACAACAATAATCTTTAATAATAATATTATCAATAAATTAATATAATTGATCACGGTACGTTTTTCGAAGAGAAGACGCGCCGAAATAATATGGCGACGTTTGTAGAAAAATATCATATTTATACAAACACTTAAATCCGCGGAATTGAATCATCATTTCTTTTTGTTGTGATTTTTACCTTACCCTAGTTTATAATTACTTACTACACTTTCTTTGCATTCCCTCCTGTATCTATAACACACTCGACAATTTTAGAATAAAAATTGATGATTAATCAGCAATTTTATTTTTGCATTTCTCATAATATATATAATAGTCATAGTGATTTTTCCTTGGATGAAAATGGAGGTGGTTTTTTTTGGAATGTAGTATAACTTGTAAGATTTATTAAGTTAATGGTGGATATTGGTAATTAGTGAATGATTATTTTGATTTATTAGAGATCAAAAATCCAGTTAACAAAAAAATTTGTTCTCGGGATGACGTGTCAATATAATAATTTAATGTTTTGGTTAAATATAATTCAATGCCTTCCTCTAAACTTTCATGATTATCTTACTTAGTCCCTTCCCTCTGTGAAAATTGGAAAAAAATTCATTTAATAAATTAAATAAATCTCTGATACGCAATCAATTTACTACACACCATAAAACCTATCCAAAAATCCCTTCTTTTCACGATCCGCTGCAACCCAAGCTTCCTTTTCAAAAAACTGATATACGTGAGTAGGTTGTTTCCATTGATTCAGCGTTTCATTAAATTCATTTCGTCCTTTCAGCAGTAGAACATCGATTACTGCTAAATTATTCACATATCGATTACGTTCAAATTCTTGTCGGATTTTTGCGCGTACCGCTGATGCTGGGTAGTCTAGCAGATAGAGTTGCACGACTTTTGGAGCCTTAGATTTAATTTGTGAAATAGTGAAGGAAGTTGTGAATGTTCGATAATAAGAACTTGAAATATTGAGAATTATCGAAAAAAAACCCAATAACTAGAATTCGAAAACTGTTTTTATCCATATTTTTTCTCTTCTTGTAATTTTGCTCCGACTGGGTCACGCAACATAAATCTTCTCTACTATACATACTGCTCGATGCCAATCACGATACAGCTGTAAAACTCTTTTACGTGCTGCCGTCAAAGAACCAGAAGTTCGACTAACTACAGCAAGTGGTGGAGGTGTCGACACCATTATGTACACTTTTATTTAGAAGAATCATCTGGACTGAAATTGATGATCTATTTAATACATGTTGCAGATATTTGATATACAGATGTTATTGAGCGTAAAAGTTTTTATCTGGGAATTTTTTTTTTAATATAAATTACAACATTTCAACATCCAAATATTTGAATTAAACTCTTCCATAGAATAATGATTCTCTTATTTCAGGATCTTTATCTGCATTTTCGGCTATCAATAATTCCTTGATTTCTTCTGGCGGATTCAATCCTAATCGTTTTGCACGTTCCCATCGCTCAAGACGTGTCACCCCAACACACGAACCAAATTTATAAGTGAGATCGAAGGCGTGCAAGAGTTTTTGCTCAGGTGTGAGATGCTCATCGTGGAAAGCTAAGAGATAACAAAAGTAGTTTCATATAAATATAAGTTCGTAAAATACTGTTATTACAAGAAACAATTGAAAATAAATTTACTTAGTTTGCCAGTATGTTTAACATTAAGCGAAGGTTCTTTAGATGCACGAATTTTATCATTTACTTGCTCTTCAACTTCACTTGGTGGTGAAGAAGTCTCTTCCAAGTCAAATTGATTCTCTTCGTCCTCTTCATACACATCAATAACATTATCATCGTCTTCTTCTTCCTCCTCCTCCTCAGCATCAGGAGCCTTTTCAACTTTAATAACCGCTTTCTTTTTTAAGGGAATCTCTTCGAACTCTTTCTCCAAGTTTCGCTTTGTATCATCCTCGTCAAGAGAAGTTGCCTCGAGATGTACAATCTTTTCTTCTTTCTCTTCGTTCTCCCCCTCTTCGTTTTTTTCTTCCACCAGACCACCACTCTTGCTCGTTTCTTCGAGAATTTCTTGCCGATTTTTTTTTTTTTGATTTGTTTTTAAACCTGGCGCGGCCGACTTTTCATCCCCGTCGTGTTTTCCGACAGTAAGGAGTTCGGTTATTTTTGTCTGGCGCTTCTTAACAGGCTCCGTAGTTGGCTTTTTTGGTGGCATATTCCTTCAAGAAAGTGAAAGTGGTGAGGAATTGCGAGAAAGTTGACCGAATAAAATTTGATAAAATTTATAAAATTTTGAATTATCGAACGCGCGTTTTTTATGTTATGCATAATTTCAAAATCGGAAACAATGAAAAGATCTACGTGATCTTCCTTCTCGTCTCCCCAACCTTTGTGAGTATGGATGAATCAACATTATTTTTCCAGCATTCTTCCACCTCTCAGAAAATCCACACTCACTCTCAATCCTTTCTAGCTGCCGCAAGTGATTTAACCTATGTTCTTAAATGGCTCGAAGCTCTACAAATTCGACTGTCAAATAAAACACAAACCGATAATAATTTGGTAAATACGTCCTTTATTTTGATACTTTCTTGATGCACGCTCTAAAAACTCTTCTATACATAGTTTGTAACTCTCTCAGTCAGTGAAAACGACTGGGAAATTAGTGTAAGATGCAATAAGGCGTACCAGAGTAAGCAAAAGAAAACGTTTGTTTCATTTTTTCACGATAAAATTTTATAACCCAAGATTTCGGCTCTATAGTAAACAGCAAACTGCCAAAAGAAGTCTTTGTTAAATATGAATTTAATAACTCGAAGGGTAAAGAATCAATTAAACGCTCGCTTTTCCTGAATCATTTCTATCAGGCACTTAAGCTGCACGAGAGCGTGGCCTTCGAAAGGTGCATTATATCATATGACAATGCTAAAGAAGAAATTAATATCACGTAATTTATCTTGTTTATTTATCCTGAGATTTCTATTAATTTCATCCGGAAGATTAATTAATCTTTTAAAAAGGTCCAACGCGCAATGTGACGATGGTTCGATTGAAAGCATCGAGTCATTCGTCAAATTGTTAATGGATTACGAGAATGAAGATTGTGAACCGATACAAATGGATGAATCGAATGAACGTCGGGATTGGTGTTGTATCAGCATGATAGCCAATCAATTGGTTGTTCCACTCCGCACATTGGTTGGCAAGAAATCTGAAATGATAAAGTTTAGCTTCTCAAAGGAACACCCAAGATTCTGTCTCGGGAGCTATATTAAGGGATTACCAGACGGAACAGAGGCAATTCTCTTCATCCCTCTTTATACGTTATATTATGATTCTCTTAATGATTATTTTAATTGTTGTACAGTGGAATATGGATCAAAAGGACACAAACTGTGATTGCCCGGTTAGTAAAGATGTTAGATATCACAAAAAAGTCTTGAGCCCAAGTTTCCCAGCATTAAAAGCATCCACAACTATTACAATACTGGTGGATGCGAGGAACACATTGAAACTCGAAGTAAGCTATTCATAACAAGAGACGTTTTGAGTTTACTAATACATCACGAATTAATTTTGTTTATTTTTGGATAAAAGATGTCTATCCCTATAATTCTCGATGACTCATCTTCCAGAAATGTCATTGCAGAATTCTTGGTAAGTCAGTCAAGCCATCTAACGGATTGTCTCTGTCAAAAATTATCATTCGTTTTCTATTTATAAAACCAATTAATTAGTGCTTACCTAACATCGAGCCTGACGATGAAGACGATGATGATATATAACCATTCTAGAATCTTTGTTGCACAAATAGCATAAAATTGCGCGCAGTATATATTTAAAAGATCAAGTAAAAAAGTGTCAGAGTATGCATTGATGTCAATTTATTTTATTTTTCGCTCAGAGTTTAAAATAAATTACAAAGTTATGGGGTCATACTGGTTAACAGACATATAACGACCGTTGGTGGTCTTCATATCATTGACGAGTGATTTCTAAATACGTCATAATTGCCAGAAATAGCATCAAATTCCTGGAACAAGCAATGAACCACATCCTAGGTTCATTAACCAGAATAGAAATCCCCAAATAAAATTCACCCAAATGTGCCACGCTTAATGCACCTTTCAGGTTCAGCTGAGAATGCGAGTGGAAGGTTAGATGAGGAGGAATGATATCTCACGCATCTCCATTAGATAGACTTGAACTTCTGTCATATATGACTGGTTGTAATCTATTCTTTCCAGCATAAGGAACCTTTAATTCTAGGTCATCAAGCATATTCTTGGAAGGTTGAATTCATCCGCACAATAATAAATCTTATATATTAATTATTTTTAGATATAAAATATTATGTGACTTGATTATCCCTTTTATAAAAGGGATACATAGTTCCTCACCTATAAAACAAGCGTCACAGAAACTTCGGTGTCGTCGTCGCCGTCATCGTGAACTTGAAGCGGTACCAGTAAGATCAGAAAATGAACAAATGATAAGAATTCTGTAAGGTCTTCCTATTTAATCCAATATCTGGATAGGATGAATAACTATAGAATCATTATTAAAATCTTTAGATTTCTTATGTAAAAATGCATCGTACGAGGAATCACAACCACGCAAGATTAAATATTTTTATTATATGTATTAACAGCGTGATATTAATTAAAACAATAATGCTCGAGTGTAACAAAATTATATTAAATAATGCACTGATTTTTAAATCTCTTTATTCAGTCGAAAGGTATTTTTTTCATATTTTTGTATCATCATCGTTATTATTGAGATTATTATTATTATCTACTCTGGATGGTGTGTTGTGTATGTAGATGAGGAAATAATGTGAAGTATGTGATTTTTGGCGTTATTAAATCAAAAATAAAAAAAGGAAGAAAAACAAGTGATTGAAAACTTATCTACGAAGATGGTATTTGTGTTTTATGTATTATTATGAAAAAAAAATCTGTACAAAATAAGAAAGACAACGAAGAATGTTTGAGAGATTGTTATTGTTTTGATCTATATCTAGGCGCTATCTACCTAATAGCTAGCTAGCCCAGTGAAAGCCAAAACGAATTCGAAGCTCGAATTTCCAAGTTTTGGATAACACATGCACCGTTGCCGAGATTGAATATTACTCACATCGAGTAAAAAAAAATATGCGAATGATGGGTATTTGTTATTTAAGTAAAGTATATAGTAAGGGGATTAGAAAAAAATTTACAAAAAAAAAAAGAAAATCGGAGAGAGGTAAATGAATGGTTCGAGACATTATATACCAGCGAAAAAAAGGCAAACCAAATTTAGAAATATAATTTCTTGACGTCAGAGGTCCCAAATTGTTCACCGCATTTTCCACATTTACGTTGGCGGGTTTCTACGCGTGCTTTGACACAATCGCCACAAAAGACATGCATGCACTTCGTGATGCATGTGTCAATTATGCGGATACGGCACACAGGACATTTAATCATTTGCTAAGAGCGAAAGACATTCAATTAATATTTTCATTAAAATAGTTTATTTATAATAATAAATGAGGCCAAAATCATGTATAAATACCTTGTAACCGTCCAGTTCTGCTTGTAATACCGATTTAGAGCTACCAGACGATAATTGTTTTGATATATCCTCTAGTCTTTTCTTGTATACGGCAGCTTCATCTTGAGCCTTCCGCCTTAAACTATTTTCATATTCACACTGTTCATATCTTTCTCTGTACTGATTATATATCTATTCAATCATAAAAAATTAAATTCAATTAAAATGGGATTAAAAAATAAATTTTTAAAACTTATTCAGGCCGTTACCTCGTTGTATTTATGTTCAGTTTTTGAGTATTTTTCACGAAGTGCACTATTCTCATGATTTAGATCTTGTATTTTGAGTCTATAAGTCGTTATTACAGAGTCCGCAGCCGCAGATTCTTTTTCCATGTTACCCTGTAAGAAAAAAAATATTATTAATCATTCCAAAGAAATTGCAAATAATCAATGAGACACTTACAAGTTGTTGTTGTAGATGCTTGATTTGATACTCTTGCTGGCGAATATTTTCTTCCATCCGTAATCGCAATGCAGCATAATCTTTGTTTTGTTGCTCCAGAGAAGCATATTTATTCGTCAATCCTTGACATTTTTGTTCCGCTTTATTTTTCTTTAAAGAGGACGTTAAGTATTTAAGTAACCATAAGTCTGTGTACAGAACCGGTAGATTGATAATTAAATAAAAATAGTAAATACCATTTCCGCTAATCGCATCAATTCGTTTTCGTGTTTGATTATATCAAACATCTTTTGATTAGCTTTCTCGTCAAGCTGCTGTATTTCGTCGTCTAAAGCTGTCAAGTCTCGTACATGCGTTTTTTCTCGCTTAAATTTTCAAATGATGAAAGATACGATTGTAAGTTACTTATAGAATATACCAATATATAACATAGATACACATACTATTCGTAAGTGTTATCAATGATTGTGGAAGAAAAAGAGGATCAACTCTTACAATCTTAAGCAATCGTAATTCATTAGATAGCTCATTTATTTTTTTGTCCTTCTCCTCGATTTTAGCCGAGAGAATATGCAACGGATCATCTCCAGGATCTCGTATTCCATATTTTTCATCATATTCATCCAGAATTCGTTTGAGCATTTCAATCTCCTTACGAGAATTTCTTTCTGCCACTATTAGTTCTTGTGTGCGTTTAATATCAGAAGGAGCATCTTTATAACCGTCCAATTGTACGCGTAAATACGAATTCTCGTCTTTTAGTTCTCTTCGAAAAGCATACAAAAATAAATTGAATTAAAAGCTCAAAACTTACACGAAAGACCGATAAAACATTCAACAACTATTTACCTAATTTTCTCTTTTAGGTTAGCTACTAATGACATATTGTATTTTAATTTATAAATGTCAGTATCCTCAGTTGGCTCCCGTTCATTCGAGTAAAATTCTAAACTCTCCATGTCACCAGCCTCATAAGCAGCTTTTGCATTCTCCAGACGAATATCATCCATTAATCGTCTTAGCTGAGATTTACGACCATTCGCAAGTCTCCGAAGTGCAGGAATTTGCTGAAATCCCGGACCATTACGAGCTTTTGCTAGTTCTGCATCATGTATTGCAGCATCCCTTAATGCTCGTACTCGATTTAGATCACTCTCTAACAATTGCATTTCCTTTGTAATATCCAGTACTTTTTGATTGGCCTCCTTCTATTAGTTGAAATAATTCATCTTAACAATGCATGATCAAAAAATCAAGAATGAAACTAATTTAGACAAACCTCTGCTTGTTCTTCAAAGGCTCGGCGACTTCCTTTTAATTCTTCCAAGTCTCGACTCATGCTTTCAATAATTGAACGACATTGTTCAGCGTTTTCTTTTGAATGATAGTATTGCATCTGCAAATTTTTAAATAGGGGAGTTTCTGCTATTCGTTCATCCGGAATATGTGCATACTAAGTTTATTTGATGATAAATATATTTTCAAATGACAAAGGTTTCATTAACTAAATTGAAGATTATTAGCAAAAAAAAAATTGAGAGCTTGATTTATATAAAATATTTCGAGTCGAATTTATTTACCTTGATTCGTAATTGTTCAAGTTCCGTTTTTAATGCAGTCATGTCAGTACGTTGTCTTTCGATTTCTTTTTCCCGTTCGATGTATAAAAGTCTGAATTTTTCAGCATCTTGGTCGATTACTGACGAGACCTAAAAATTAACACAAAATTAATAAAATTGCAAATGTTTGATTACAAAAATCTAACTTAATCAATTAAAGAATTTACATGTTCCGGGGATCGAACATTATTATGATCGTGAGAACGTGTATGATCCGTATGAGATTCACTTTCCGCCGAACCACCAACATCATGGGTCCAAAAGCCCCATGTAGGGCATCTTTTTTGATCAAATCGTTTCTCGGACTTCACTAATTCCATTTTTGTCTCTTCTAAACGGGTTTGAGTTTCGTCAAGACGATTTTTTGTTTTCTGATATTTGTCCTTTAAGGATGAGACCTTTTCAGAGGAATTTCATGATTAATTATGGGAAAAATATTATTTATTCAAAGTTTCTACAAATTAAGAAATATTACCTCGGAAGTCAAATCAGAGTTCTGCGATTGCATTTTATTCAAAAGTTTTTGATTATTCTCATCTTTTCTAATTAAATTCTCATTTTCCCATCTTAACTTTTCGGCTAATTTTATAGGATCTTTTTCTAATTGCATTGACTTTATAAATGAGTTTTTTTCTTCGACCAGCGCGACAATCTTATCAAGTACTGAATTTACAACATCTCGTGTTAGTAGGCATTTTTCCTCCAATACTTGCGTGATCTTTTCAAGAGACGGAGGTGGTTCTTCTTCCCCGATTGTAATCAAATGTTTGAAAAAATTCGAGTCGAGTGATCGGGCTAATAGTTTTGCGCCATGACAATCAATAACAACAGAAAAATTAGCAAAGAATTAAAACTAAAAAAATATGAGTGAAATTGCGGAAAAATCGAGTAAAGGAACGGCAGTAAAAATTTTAAAGTTTTTTTTTTTAATAGTACCAGAATGTGAATTTATCTTTGAAAGGCTTGTATTTTGATCCACTCTTTTTATTATCGTCCGTAGGTCTTCAAGCATCTAAAAATTAGCAATTAATTGATTAATTAAGGGATAAAATAAGGTTAACATTCATTCAAGTCTCAAAATAATCACTTTATTCCAATATGTATTGACAATATTCAAATGACCGTCACAATATTCATTTTTTTTTTCTAGTTCTTCCTTAATAAGTGTTATCCTTTCAAGCTCACGCTTATACTCAAGCATTCTACGAAATATAGCTTCTTTTTGATACGCCTATTAAATAAAAAAAAAAAGAACAACGAAAATTTTTAAAAAATTTATCGTCAAAAATCCTTGTATTTTTAATTCAAACCTTCAAAATTTTTATTCATACTAAGAAATTTACCTCAAGAGTTCGAGGGTCGGCCACATCGATCTTACCGGCTTCATTTAGATAACTACTTGTAGTAGTATTTGTATAGCCATTATTAACCCCATTGAGGCTATTTGTGTTCTGCGTTGATATAAGTAGTTTCTTGGCTGGTGGACTTGCTTCTCGAGAAGGTTCTTGCCTCATAGAAAATGCTCTCTTTTTATCTTCCATTGTTTATTATTTCGAAGATATTTAGAATTTTTTAATTTTGCGACAATGGTCGGAGGTTTTTATTTTTTTTATAACCGCTGTTAATTCGGTAAAAAAGTGTTTACCGAAATAAGGTATGACGTGATTTTTTTTGGACCAAATGCGATGAAGGAGGTTTAACGAGTGAGGAAATGTAGATGGCAATTAAGAGTTGAGGAAAGTGTTGGTGTGCTAAATTTGAAATCTTTGCGTTACAATATCCACGAAAAAAAGTAAAGATAAATTTAAAAAGGTTTAGAAGTATTATTATTTAGTCGATTATTTAGAGGTAATTTCTTATTTTTTAGCATGCAAATTATGGCGTGCACAGACTATTTCAATGGACCTTGGAATTTCGTGGAATAACTCTAAGTCTTTTTTTATTGCAAAAAGAATACAGAACGAAATGAAATAAAAATAAAAAATAACATACCTTATTTTCGCTCAACTTAATAACGTTCAAAAATATTTGAAATAAAAAAGAAATTGAACTTTGTGAAGTTGTTTTGGTTTCTACCTGGCCTGGCCATAGAGTGAAATCTGTGACGTCACAAATTCGACCTGCCAATCAACGTAGAGCAATATATAAATACATGATTTATTTTACACCAAAATGTAATACGAGGATAGAATCGTAACCTGTAGAAAAAAACGCCAATCCAAGTCGTTTCACGTGATATAGAAACTTCTGAGGAAAAACACAATAAATTGTGTAGGGTTTAAAAGAGACGCAAGATACCTAGAAAGTGACCATCAAATGTTCCATGACGAAGAGCATAACGACGGATAGTCGATTATTAGAATTAATATAAAGCGAAAGCTGGTAAAAAAGAGGAATCCGATTAATCTTCATGATTTGATTAGAGACCCATAAGAAAGCGCGTAAGATGTAGGAACAAAGTTTTGTGTTGCATACGTTCTAATTCGCCAAAATTGAACTTGAATACAGGTTTTCACTCACCTAAATGTAACATGAAGAAAAAATGAGTAATGGCAGATGTCTATGTATGAATACAAAAATTTGATGAGATTAGTATTTACTTAAATTTTCCGTCAGCATAGAGGTTCAAAGATCATTTTACTAGATATCATCATATTTAAAAAAATCTTTTTTACTCGTGTTTGAACAAAAATCAAAAGATTCCAATCTTGGAGTTTTGATTGTTATAAAATAATAAGAATAAGAATAACACGCAAACATATCGAAACTATAGAAGTTATATCGAGTAATCCACAAAAATTTGCACTTGTTGATTGTAAATGACCGATGAAATACCGTCCTTTAGTTACATTAATGTGCCTTACCTATAGTCACACATTTGAGCTTACCAGTTTTTAGAGCATACGATAATAGTTGATTTAAAGCCTACGATGCGATAAAATAGAAAGCTAATATAATATTTTTGTTCAGTTTATTCATCAAAAAATAGACGTCATGATGATTTGGAAGTTCTTCCACGACCGTTATTGTACAGGTTTCACAAACCACAAGAGCTAATCATTGTCCAAGTGACGTAAAATCATAAGTAAATAAAAAAATGCACCACATTTGTTTTGATGTACATTCGACATGACCATCACACCCATAAGAGAAAAACACACACCCAACGAATGTATATGCGTAGATTATTTGACGAAATATCCACAATGAAAAAATCGAAAATTACTATAAACCATTTTCTTTTCAGTGAACTAAATTATTTATTCACATTTTTAATTGAGGTTGCAAATCACTGAAAAAGTTTTGCTATTGCGTGATCAGAGGTTATA
Organism: Ambispora leptoticha; assembly: GCA_910591765.1. Classification (NCBI taxonomy): domain Eukaryota; kingdom Fungi; phylum Glomeromycota; class Glomeromycetes; order Archaeosporales; family Ambisporaceae; genus Ambispora; species Ambispora leptoticha. The sequence goes on along the minus strand of CAJVPS010000168.1, from coordinate 609 downwards.
GAGAGAGTCAATACTCTATAATATATATGGGTTGGTGCAAAAAGATTTGTATCTCAGATAAACAATTTTTTCAAAATAAAATTTCAATTCTGTCTTATTTAATTAAGTTATTAGTATTGGGATTTATTTAATTAATAAAAATTATTTTCTTATATTATTATTATTATTATTTATAATTTATAAAATTTATAATTATAATTATTTATTTATTAGTAGAAATATTATAATTTATTTATTATAAATTTATTATATATTTTATCAAAATTAATTAAAAATAATAAAAAATTAAAATATTAAAATTATATTTTATTATTTATTAATAAATTTGTAAATTTTATTATGATTATCTTTTTATTTATTTTTATAAGAATATTTTTATTTATAAATATTATTTAGTTTAACTTTCTTAATTAAATATAGCTACTAATATTATTCTTATTATATTTTTAATTAATTAAATATTATATTTAATTTATTAATTATTTATTTAATTAAGAATAATAATAATAATTATTTATTATTTACTTTTTATCTTTTAGTTTTAATAATTATATTAATATTTCTTTATATAAGTTTTTATTTAATCTTTATTATTAATTTGTTAAAGTT
>CAJVPS010000167.1:0-33236 GCA_910591765.1 Ambispora leptoticha | reverse complement strand
AGGAAGAGGAGGAAGAGGAGGATGAAGAAGAGGAAGAGGAACTTGATCAAGAAGATGAAGCTTTAATTACAAAGCAAATTACGCAAGTTCCTCGTCGAGATAATGAACTTCATCCAAAAAAACGTATTGCTTTAGCCACTCAGCCACAACAACATAATTCCCATCGTGGAGCTGGTCATCGATATGACAAACGACAATGTTCATCAGAGGATGAAGAAGAGTGTATAGTAGATGAGGCGGATGATGATGATAACGAGCCTGGTTCGCGAAGAAGACATTCACAATCATTGTCTTCAAGTGCTAGGCGACGTGTTTCGAAACAGAATCAATCTATTTCAAGCTTGGAAGAATTTCTGAGGGACTTAAAAGAATGTACGATTTTATTTCTTAGCATTTGTGTATCAAATTTTCGTGTGCCGTTTTTTATTTCACGAAAATTTCTGATTTTTTTATTTGATAAAAATAATATTTATAGCTCAAAATCCGATTAAGTCTGTCGAAAAGCTGGTCGAATCTACAATTGCTATTATAAATTCTCCTGATGACTTTAACTCAAATCCTGGATTCCTTTTCATGATACAAAGAGAATGGTTACCAAAATATGCTAATGTTCTTCTTTCTAGAAGGTTTGAACATTTTTAATACAATGAAAAAAAGAAAAATTTCGTACAATTTTTTTTTTGGTTTAATATTAATCCTATCAACTTATTATGTAAATAATGAATTAAATTAGTTATCCCGATTTAACCTATCTTGCCACTGCTATTCATGAATTTTTCAATAATCTATTGGAAATCGCGATCCTTCTTTTAAAAGATCCGGAAGTGCTGGGCGTAAAATATGATGACTTTCCAATATCGGAACATTTGTCAGAAGTAGTTTATCGTATTATTGGGGAAGATAATGCAGCATTTTATCGACGCTTTGATGGTCGAAATGATAGTGCTGGAAGACCGGAAGTTGGTCCTAGTGGGGTAAACAATTGCGCCTTTTATCATGTATTTATTTGTTCCAAAAAATATTAATGTATATATTCACGGAAATATTTTCTTCGGCAGATATATGATTTTGAAGATAATAATAATGAAATGGCTGGAATAGAACAGGTGGATTTTCGTTAGTTAATTAGTATGACAGAAGAGAAAATTAGATTTACTTGTTTGCTTTTTTTATTCATGATCTATAGTTAGATTCCCGTATGTCGCAGTATCAAATCAACAGCATTAAACACTTTATTACAAAAGGAGGAATGCACGCCATTTTGCGAGCTCTTGGAAATGGGAATATTAATAATCGAGAAGGAACAGAGCACTACAGTTTCAGTATCGATTTAAAAGATATTTATGGATTGGTCAAAATAATTCATAAGGTAAACTTCAGAAAAGCAATTATGTATTTGGTAGAAAAGAATTAATAAAATGTTTTTTCTCTATACTAACTTCATATGAACTCAAAATCAGCTCACTCACTATTTTGTGCATAGTAATAATTTGGGTCATATGGATTTTCGCGGATATGCATTTGAAATCGCCACGCGAGTCCAAAAACAAATTAAAGAAATTTCCGACGAAACGTTATATCGTCAGGACAAAAAGCTTTTCATCAACATAATACATATGGTGCATCACATAATATTCATGGCTCCGTCAAATTCACATGTGCAATCAGTGGTAAGAGATGAAACCAATTATCACGCAATGCTTTCTTCGGATGATGATGACGAAGACGAGGAAGATCCGGAAGTTATGCTTTGTCAAGAACTTCCTGACGAACAACAGATCTTAACTTGCTGTTTCCTGAGACTTGATGTTGCAAGCAGATTATTGAGGGCTCCACGTCTTGATTTGCGATTGACCGGTTTAAGTGAGATTAAAGACCTTTTGATGTTTGGTTTGAAACAAGCAAGGCAAATAAGACGCACTAAACGAAAGAGCTCCGCTAGAAAGAGAAGCTTTAATGAAAGTCCTTCGGACAGAATTATTCGGTATTTTTTTAAACATTCTTTTGCAACAGTCAATTCCTTTATCCAAAAAGATTAAATTAAATTGTATTGAATTCTTTACAGATCGCTTGTTAACGGACTTCGTGAGAAGGAAATATTAGAATACATATTTGGTCCAAATATACATTTGGAAATAGTTCAACGTTCAACCGATGTTCTAATTTTTCTCATAGATGCTGGAGCATTGCATTCAACAGATTTGGATAAAATATGGATGCCTGTTGCAGGAAATCAACATCAAAGTATCGTTCATGGTGTCTTTCAAGTTCTAAACGAGATATCCGATCGTCTTACTTTAGAACACCGAGAAAACCTATTCAGAAAACTAAAAGTATTGCCAATGAGTCTGTACGACACGCAAACATATCTCTTAATTAGGCAATTAATGCTTTCTATGGTGGAAATTGCGCATTCTACGATGAATGCAAGAGACTCAAAGGTAGGTAGAAATTAATTGATTCATGAAAAATCATGTTGCTTTATTAACAACCATACCGAATATATCGTTTATAGGTAAATCAAGTATTTTATGAGGCACATCTTTTATTATGGCGTATTTTGCGCGATTCTTCGGTGCCGTTGTCGTCACTTATGAATGCAGAAGCTACTACACCAACTGTCGCGTCTACCGCCTCAGCTTCATCTTTAATTGATCAAGATATTATTCAAGGTGTAAATCAATTATTGAACAATATACTACAATATGGACCGCATGAAGAAAAACGAGAGGAATTTTTGGAAAAATGTATTGAAGATTTGAAATCACATCATCCCGCAACAGTATGGGCGCTTCGTGTAATCATGCGAATTATAAGTAAGGATTTATTTTTTTGTGGATTTTTATTAATTTTGACATGCGCTTCAAATATGTAATAATAAAGCACTACCATTTCCAGATACGACTTGCACCGCCACGGATTATTTACGCCATTTAATCTTTCAAACTGGCTTACCCAACCTATTTTTAGAAGACTTGATTTATTGGAGAAACACTGTAAAATCGCTACATGATAGAAGAAACAGTTCTATCAGTATGGATATTGGTATATATTGTAATAGAATACATTGAAAGTATCTATTATATACCATTCATTTTTTGGTTTTATTTCTAGATCGTATGTCACCACCTGGCTCCTCTTCGCCACTTGTTGGCCTTTCGCCAACTCGAGCAGCTATTCTAAAAGACCAATTACTCGGAAGATTACAATTTCTTCAATGGATGGGAAATTCGGAGACAGTTCCATTTTTCACTTCGACTGAACAAACGGATATTGTATGGGATTGTTTAATCGCTGAGCCAATTGGAATATCAGAGCGAGATGATGCTTTTCAGTGTTTGGAAACCATTGAGGAATATGATCATTTTATCAACCATTTCTTTCATAATCGCTTGCCTCAATTAGATGTAAGATACTTTTCTGAACAGGCATTAAAATATGCGAAAAATTGTCTACTCAAGGTTAATAACAAAAATGAGCGATTGCGAATGGTAATAATACAAGAAATATATAAATTCGTGAAATTAATTGCTTATCTCTTGAAACAATTTACATGAAATTTTACGTGTATTTTTTTAGAATCCTTCTTCCCAATCTTACCACATATTTTTACAAGGTGATTTGATTGGTACTCAACTGATTTGGAACATTGCGCTGTGTGCAGAAACGGAAGCGGTTGGAAAAGAAGCCATCGCTTTCTTAGTTCATTTATACATGAATGTATGTGTCTGTTTTTTCTTCAAGTGAGGGTTTGCTTGTCAAAGAGCAACCATTTCACCAAAAAGTATTTCTTTGATAGACGGATCCTAATTTACCAGATAGCATTACACTAGCACGGAAACATCGTGAGACGTTGGTAGATAAATGTGTCGATAATTTATTTGCTGCTGCCAATGGTCTCTCTTCGTCTTTGTCATTTTCTCCGTCAGTTGGCAATTTATTAATTGAAAACTTGGATCAACCTAACAATGATCATGATCCTGAGAATTACAACTTCACGAATTGTAAAACACGAGATGCCTTGATGTTCAAGCGATGCCTCGAAATGTTGAAATATTTTATGGATTATTTTGACACAAAGTACATGTCCACTAAATCGGGCCAAATGCTTGTAAGACGACATGGAATGTTAAATGATGGAAAAATGATCAATATCAAAGTCAAACTTCCTCAAGGATCTGTAAGTATGAACAGAAAAATGTGAATTATTTGTTATTTTCATTTAATTTAAATCTTGATATTTATTTTTAATAGGAAGCATCGGAAATGGAATTTCCGATGCACACATCAGAGACCATTTTAGCTTTGCGTCATAAAATTGCTGCGAAGATTAAACTTCCCCAACCGGGGGTAATCCGATTGTTTACAGGCGGAAAAGAATATCCTCAGGACTGCAATTGTTCAACTTTCCAAGAACTGAAAATAAACGATGGTACTGCATTTATGTGTGTAAGTAGAGTGAATGAAGTAAAGGACTCTCAAGAAACAGAAAAACCTGAGCTCAAAACAAATGAGGAGGTAAATAACTTAATATCTATTCAATTAATATTCTTGTTTTTTTTGTTTAAATATAAATAAGAACTACAATATCCACTTATAGATCAATGAAGCTGATATGCCTGTCAATATCTTATCAAAATACGTTGATCAATTTTTTGTGATGTTGCAACTCGAAGAAAAATACGCATCTCAGGTTTGACAGTTTGAATTCATTAGACACTTCGATCGCAATGTTTCTATCAATATGATCAACCTTAACCCTTAATTACGTTAGATTTGGGATTTGCTTATGCGACTTCCAACCAATACTAGAATTCTGAATAGTCTTAAAGCTTTGGAGGCGCCTGTTGAATGGAACACTTTGCTAGATAGCCAATCTCCATTCCGTTTGCTTTATGCCTTACAAATTGTCGATTGGCTGTTGAGAGGCGGGGATGAACAATTGAGTGCTTTTGAGTGGAGCCGAAGATTCATGGAAAATGGAGGGCACGATCATTTACTTGCAATTCTTATTAAGCGAGAACAAACTTCTAATGATCCAGAAAATGCTTTGATCGAGCACCAAAAAAGCGTAATAAAAAGAGCTTGCCTAGGTCTTTTGCTTAAAGTCATCGATTATTTCATTAGTAACGGTTTGTATACATCTGAATTTCCCTTTGGTTAAAGTCATTAGTTGTATGGACTAATAATTAATAAACATGATCTATTGTAGACAATTCGACTATGGATGGTCAATTCTTCATGAGAATTGACAAAAGTGATCTAATTGCTAGATTGCTTGAAATAGTCGGAAAATGCATCGATCCTTCTTTAAAACAAGGTATTTATTATCCCGTTCTCTCTTAATTACAGATGTTTTTTCTAAATATGTTTTTTTCCTAATAGTCGAAGAAGACCTCATCATCATCAAATATGCAAATAAGTTGCTGTATTGTCTATGCATGAGAGACGAATCAGCCCTTCAAAGTCTTTTCGCTTATCCAGGCTTGAGTAACTGGCTCCTCATGGGACTAGTTCAATGCCAGTCGGAAGAAGCAAGAAAAGAGATTGCAAATCTGATTGACAAGTTTTGTATACCCGAAGATATTGAGCTTGGGCTTCAAGAAACAACGTTATCATCATCTCCGCATTCCCGTTCCCTCGAGTTTTTTTTACAACTACTTGTTTCTATATTACCTGAACTTGAACAACACGTTTTCACATGCAAAGAATATTTCGACCTCCTGGGAAGTTTACTAAAGTCAATGATACCTCCGATTAATTTCGACGTTACCAAATTGTTTGTTCTAATGATTCAACATATTAAGAATCATCCTATTAAAGAAGTAACCTATCATAGTGAGGTGAATATAAATAATAACGGAATTTTCAAAATATAATCTTTTTAAATTTACATGCTTCTATCCTTTATTAGGAATCTCATAGTAGCTTTGATGATACTTTGATCATCGGTCTTATGAAAACATTGACCGTACTCTTGGCAAAATATCCCAAATTCAAATCCACGACTCAGTTTAATGAGGGGTATTTGTTTACTTGAATCGGGGATGTTAATTTCTTTATGATATTTATTTATTTCTATTTTTATTCGAATAGATTGATAGACATGATCTTTAATGATTGCCTTTTCGAAATTCCAACGATGGAATATTCAGGCTGCACATACGTGCCACCCAAATGCAAATTTGTTGAATCACGAACCGCAGCAATGGAATTACTGCTTGAGCTTGTAAAGGACTGCCAAGAAAATTTCATCCATCTAACGAACCTATTATTACACCAACTCAATCGTGGTGATCAATTAAACGACAATTGGAATTACTGCCCGCAAGTTTGCACCAAAGCAAATTCCGGCTACGTCGGATTACAAAATCTCGGTGCAACGTGCTACGTCAATTCCATTGTCCAACAATTTTTTATGAACCCTTCGTTTCGCAATGGTATTTTCTCAGCACCTGTCCGAGATGAAAATAAAGACGAGAGTTTGCTTTATCAGTTGCAAGTTGTCTTTGGGCATTTACAAGAAAGTCAAAAGAAAGCATACGAAGCGACTCCATTCTGTCAAGCCTATAAAGACTACGATGGTGGGCCGATGAATGTTGCTGTACAGATGGATGTGGATGAATATTTTAATGGGTTGTTTGATCGATTGGAGAATAGTGTGTCTGGTACTTCGCAAGAAATGTTATTTAAAAATCATTTTGGTGGAACGCTTGTTCAGCAAATCAAGTCGCGTGAATGTGAGCATGTCTCGGAGCGCGAGGATCCAATCTTTGCTATTCAATGCGAGGTCAAAAATAAGAAAAATGTAGAAGAAAGCTTGCAACTTTACGTAGAAGGCGAAATCATGGACGGAGGTATATATTTATTATGCAATTTTATATTAATATGTATGCTAAGTTTACCTTTATTTTCATAGATAACAAATATTACTGCGAGATGTGTGATCGAAAAGTGGATGCGATAAAAAGGTTATTACAGCAAATTTCTTTTATTTATCTCGGTGAATTATCACTAGAATTATATCTTGAAGTTGACCAATTTCTTCCGTTTTCATAGGGCTTGTATAAAGACATTACCCAACAATCTTATACTACATCTAAAAAGATTTGATTTTGACATGGAAACGTTCAAACGCGTAAAAATTAATGAACAATTTGAATTTCCGGATCGTATAAATATGGAACCATACACCTTGGATTATCTAATGAAAAAAGAATCAGGCCAACTTGAAGAACTGAACGCTGATGATGCTAATAAAAGTCAATTCGAGTATCAACTTGTCGGAGTTCTTGTTCACACCGGATCCGCAGATTCTGGGCATTATTATTCGTTTATTAAAGAGCGGAAACCGTTGCATCTTGACGGCTCAGGTGAACAAAAATGGTATCAATTTAATGATTCGAATGTCGAAGGTTTTAACCCCAAAGATATCCCAAAATGTTGCTATGGTGGTTCTGAAACCATGACAAACTATGATCCAAACACACAAAAGAATGTCACTCGTTCTTTCGCGAAACCTTACAGTGCATATATGCTTTTCTACGAACGTTGTGACAACAACCAAAATGATGAAAGTTTTGTGTCGGGAAAAGAAGCAGCCTCGAAGATCCCAGAGGATATTTATACAGGCATTTGGCAAGAAAATATAGGTTTTCTACAAGATAAAAATATATTTGATGTTGGATATTTCCGTTTGATGTGGAATGTTCTTCACTCGGTCGACTTTGACGCAGATAATCGCATTATCATTGGAAATAATGAACAAGATCTGACATTCCGCACTATACGGCTAGCAAGCGAATTTGTTTTAGGAACATATTGTCGTGCTAAAGAAAATTTAGAATTAAAAGATTGGATTGATTTCCTAAAAACACTTTTCCAAACTCATTTGAGAGGATGCCGATGGTTCATTAAGCGATTTATTGAAAAAAATCCCAATTATGTCCAACAGATTCTCATGTCCTGCTATGTGCAAGAAGTCAGAGAGCATATCGTCGACTTGGTATTATTCGTGTTGAGAGTTCTTCGTCAAGGAGATCCAAGCACGTACGGATTGGTTATTACCACAGATCATGTGATTGAAGAAAACCACGATACTAGAATGAGCGTTGATTCTACTTCACAAATAACTCAATCCCTTCAAATGGGTAGCCTTATAGTGGAGCTCTGTGAGGCATTATTTAATCTGCTTCACAATGCTTCTCATTACTGGAGAAATTTCGATCAATATTTCTTTTTGCTATCACAAATCGCAAACTCTGGAATTCCTGAAAAAGCGTACATGATCAATTGCGGTCTTATAGGAGAATTAGTCAAGTTATTCCTGTTAGACGAAATATCTCCATTAAAAGGAAGAAAACGAAGAATGGGCGATAAATTCTCTCTTCCTCCATTCAGAAATCTATTAGTCACTTTAGCAATTTTGATAACTGCCTGCACCATCGAGCAAACGACCGAAATATCAACAATGAATGAGGCTCGTCTAAAATTAAGAGATGAAGATCTAAGTATTATTCTTCAACGTAGCGATACAGACGATGAATTAATCTTCTTCATGAAGCAAATTCGGGATAATGTCGATATGGCGTCCTCGCGTGACATTTTTATACATTTTGCTACCAACAATAAATCGTTGACCGAGCAGTTAATGGAACAGCTATTTCGTGCGGCGGATTCCTACCCGATCGATCACCACGTCAGAGCTTATTTGGAAATAGTTTATGTGTTGACTCAGATTAAAGATTCGAATTTTATGTTGAGATTTCAGACTGCAATTACTTATGTATTGAAGGTATAAATACAGTAACTATTTATTTCTTCAATTGTTTATATTTTTATCGAAATTTTTTTATTATTTAGCTGTCAAGCAATCATCCAAACACACCCGCCGTTGCTTCTGAATGCCTTCGTTTCATTGAATGTTTAATCATGTCCGATATTGGAACATATGTTCAGGATCTGCTCTTAGCTTACATGGGAGAATGGTTACCCCAATTTCTTCTCGAAAATCCCTACGAAGCCGTACGACTACATGCTGAAACTTTATGTGATATATTAATATTTAATCATTTGAAAGAAGAAAATTATTTGAAGGAAGAAAATTATTTGAAATCAATTCGTAAATTATACGAGGTGTTGTTAAAGAATTTGGACCGTTGTGATAGCTACTGGAGAACAACGTATCACCGCAAAGGTCTGTATTTTTTTTTGATAGATTTTATTATGATCGCTTTTTGAATGTAACTTTGAGTTAATTTATTGTTATAGAATTATACGGTTGGAGATTAAGTAGTTATTTTAGGGTCTTGACGAAGTGTGTCATTACGAATGAAGACAAGCTTGCGGTGAGTTTAATTTCTCTTTCATCTTGGTCTTTGTGATTTCAAAGCTTGCATTAATCTTTTTTATTTTCAGTTTATGCCTTATTTTGATAAATTCATAAATTGTTTTATGAATGTCGATAACCAAAGACTTGACTGTGATATGGACAAAAAGGTAATTTACAAAATTATGTATTTGATGTATGCATCAGTAAAAGATTTATGAACTAAAAAAAAAATAATAAATTACTATTTAATAAATAATAGGAAATGATTATTTTCTGGCATAAAGTATGCAGTGGATGTCCAGATAATGTAGCTTTATATATAAAGAACCCGAATAACATAATTGAAGCGATGCATTTGTACTACGTAAGGTAAAATGAATTTATAAATTTAGATTTATTTATGATTTGGTCGATAATTTTTCTTTGCTGAACTTTTGTTTTTTATATTTTTGTTTAGCATCAATCATAATGCAGAGAATATTACATATAATCAAGCAACGTTACCCAAGTATTATGGTATTATTTTGATGGCATGTCAACAATCGTCTGAGTATCACACCCTTTGGATGGAAGCTCAAAATTTCACTTGGGCTATGAACAATATGATATGGGGTGATTTTTACGATGATCATGTATGTTTGGGTTGGATATTGATTAGAAGATGGACATCATTTACTTTATTATTTGATTTTTGAGTTAATTAATATTCATCTGCTTTTTTCAACAATCAACAACAGAAAACAGATGAGCTTATAGAATTATTGAAAATTAGTGCTGATAGGTCGGTCGATTTCAGGATGAAATGTTGGGATAGTGTTTTAAGTAATATCGGACAAACTGGTTCTTCACGTAAAATTTCCTATTATTTGAGGTATGAAAAAATATTTTTACTTAATTTATTAAATTATTCATGTGGTCAATTAAATTATCACTATTCTCCCATTAAAAAGACTACACACCTTCCTTTATCGAGAGACGATTGAAGATTTTTTGATATTTTGCAAAAATTACGGGTTGGACTTTTTCTCACAGGTAATAATAATCTTTTTAATAATAACTTGCAAAGTATCAAGATTTACGACCGAAAAATTTGATTGTTTTTGATATTTTTAGTATATCCATTCGGTCAAAGATAAAAACCCGAGTGACGAAAACCTGTTTCAATGTTTGGATGTGTTACTCTGCTATTTCAAAAAAGTTGCCGCAACTGTTCCATCCCATCATCAAAGTGAAGAATGTAAATTAACCATCATCGAAATATTGGTGCTAATTATATATATTTTTTCTTGGAAAATAATTAATATGAATTATGGACAATTATTCATTTGTGTATTTAGTGGAACAACACTTTAAAACATGGAATCAAAAGAACTTCATTCGCACGCTATTGAGTTACTTGCATCCAAACACGGAAAATCAAATATTTATTCGCGTAACAGGCAAGTAGGAGCAACCAAAAATCTATTCCTGTGATATTTTTGCACCTTGATTTTTTTTGCTAATATTTATGCATATTTAGAAATACTAAGTGTTTTATTGGAAATCGAATACATGTCTGACGCCGTTGGTGATATAATACATTCAATGATATCCAGTCACGCGGAATGGCAAAAAAAGGCTTCACATATCGAAGGCGGTAACTATCTTTTAACAAAGAATGGGATTTTATAAAGAATTTTATTTCTTATGTTTTTTTTATTAGATCTGTTATTAGTCTTTGGCGGCAACCATTCTCTCTTTAACAAATATCAATTGCTCTCTGACCTAAAAACTGGGGGAACGCATAAATCTTCCTCCAATGGCCCTTTGATACACGTGTACAAGCCATTCTTGAATAAATTACAACCATTAGAAATCCAATCGTTGCAGGAGGAATTGTATTCGCCATACTTGACGGTCGTGAAACACGCTATTGATGCGGGATGTAGACTACATGAATACGATAAAGTGGTTCAACTATGTGAGTTATTGATGATTATTCACAAACAATCTTATTTTTATGCAACAAGAATAAATTGATCGTTCTGATGCTATATAATAAACAGGCTCGTTAATTGCGATTGAAATGATGGAATTCCGAGGCGAGTTCGCGCTTTACACACTACTTGATCTATTCGACAAGACTTCTGAAAACGATCAAATATTGCAAGCTTTTCATAGTATCTTTGTTGCAAGGATAGTGGAATATATTCTCAATTCTAATCAATCGTTATTGCTCAAGCTTTCACAACAATTGAAATCGCTAAAATCTTTGACGCAATTTGTAAGTTGTTGAATGCAACTTTCTTGTTTCGATGATGATGATGATTAAATAATTTCTTGCGATTTGATTAGATAAAGAACAAAAAAGTCGATTCGATCCAACCAATTATATCCAAACACATTCAGCAACTGGCCACCAATGTAAAAATTTTGAAGGAACAACTAGAAACTAATGACTTGGAGTCGGTTGGATCAATTCTAGAACAACTAGTTGCGGTAAATATTAGGATGTTTTCTTTTCATAGAATCATGTTTTCGTCAACGATATTCCATCGAATATAATAAAAATTATTGGTAATAATAGGTGCTTCAGGTGTTGGATATCACTTTGACTCCCACTGACTTTGTGTCACCGTCAGCAGAAGATCCACTCTGGCAGGCATTTATAGAAAGTCTCGAGAAACTAAAAGGATATCTGTTACCATCGGATCAACAGCAGCCAAGCCAGTTTGAAAGTTTCGCTGCTGTATCCGAAAAAATTCTTCTCCTAGCTGATGAATTGAAAAGTCAAATACCACCAACCATAACAGTTACTACGACAAATGATGAGAAGGATGTTATCGTCACCGAGAACATCGATGATGAATCTATGAAGGAAGAAGACAATAGCGGCAGCAACAATGAAGCTGTTGTTGGAAGCGATGAACACAAAAGTGCAGGCAGTAATTCAGGAGACATTGAAGGTGTTGGCGTTGCTGCTAATATCAGTGATGACGTCGATGATGAAAAATCAGCCAGCCTTCAACAGCCATCCACCATCTAGTCCATTAGTATTAAAACATCCATATATAAATATATTCATATTTATAATATTGATAATCCTAAAAATCCTTTCATTAACAAACCCCCTTTATTATTAGTAGTTCTTTCGATTAATGCAAGTGTAAAATAGTTGATTTTTATTATTTAGAAAAGCATTATCTTTCATCTCTTCATCTTTATACAAAAAATTCTTGTGAATAGATATATTCTAATTATATTACATATATAACATTGTCTACATAGCATAGTAATAATAATGATAATAGCACTATTAAATAGCTTTTAGTATAATAATATCGATACACTATTAAATATATACTTTTTTTTTGATTACATCCAAATAGAATGTCTGATGTAGTTGGAATAATTACAACACTCAGATGTTGATCTAGGTAAAAGATGATTTTGAAGACTAAGATTGCTACCGTATTATGCCTCGATGTCAATCTTAAAATGACGTTCCTCTATATAATCACCACCTATATAGTCACACCCTCTCTACAATCACTTCTTTTTCCTAGATATTATAAGGGAAAACATTCAGCCTTGACAATATATTACAATATTTGCTTTTTTTACGATCCTACTTCATATATTAAATTTATCGAATACATGGCGAAAATCAATGGTATCGTTTGATGGAAGATCGACTTGAGATACAGAATGATTGATAAACAAATAATACCCACTTAAACATGACCCTTCCCACTTTGCGTTACGTGCCACTATTATCCAATCTTGGGAAACCGTAGTAATCCCTCAAAAGAGCTTAATGATTTTCGATAATCCTCGGAAGAGTACTCCGCAGTGATAATGTTCATTATACATTTTTCAAAACTATTTGTTAGCTGTTTTTAGCACAATTCTGTGAATGTCGTCTTGGGTTGAATGCGGGACTTACATGTTAGACTTTGCGATTTCGTTTTTCATGTAAAAATTCCATATCAGCTGGATCAGCATATCCTATTCAAGAAAATTTTGAATGTTTTCGAGGCACAGTATTTTCAAAACCGGATCAATACTAAAAAAAAGATCACTTGTAAATATCGTGGCTGTAATCTCGCGCGCAGAAAAGCAGGTCATTATTACGAATGCATATTTTTAGATTAGTCAATATCACATTTTTTTTTCATAGAATTCAGAACAGATGTCGAAAAACTGATGATTTAATAAATATATCATAGGTTCGTTTTTCTTTTTGATCATTATACACCAGTTCCATTTATACAAATGAATCTCCTTTCCTACTTTCCATTTATACAAATGAATCTTCCTGCTTACTTTCCATATATACACTCACCATAAGCAAACAATTATTCACACACAATCACTTCCATCTCTTTTTACTTTACTCCTAACGATACAAACTTCCCACCATATACTGATCCCACGAGCCTTGTCAAAACACCAATTCCTCTGCTCAAGTTAAAAAAAAAAAACTAAATAGATGTGAGAAAAAAAAGCTATGTAGCGCTATTATAAAAATTTTTGTGCGGGGTCTCCAGCTTGGGAATTTCTAATATAAAAAAATTTTTGACGCTAAATCGAAAATAAACGTTCCACCGCTATGTTTATTTAATTGTGCCATGTGTCCCATGCTATTATCAACACGCCTTCAACTCGATGCTTTTTCCCTCGCTAAAACATATTTTAACCCTAAAAGGATTAACTAAATCCTTGAAAACCACATCTTACATTCCACCTTCAAATTCTTTGACACGTTAAAACACGTCAAATAATTTCCTTGTTGGCTATTCTCGTGCATCTAGGATTAAAATGAAAATAAATGATTACACCTCTTTGTTAAATACATGAACTTATCGGTATGGTGTGTTTGGACATGATTATCGGTATGAAATAGATAATATTATTCTCACGAGTTAATGCGCAACTTTTTCATAATCTTTATTATATAAAAAACGGATAATATCAAACCTAGAAATAATATCGATGAACTTGATGTTACATAAACTCTTTTTGATCTGAACTTCCCTTTTCGGTAATTTAAAAATTGGCCGATTCGATAGGACTGTAATTTAATTACGAAAATAATGATATAAAAGAATGTTCTCCAAAAACGCAAGTGTTGCACTTTTAGTCCAGTTTCAAGGGTTTCGTAATTTATTGTACATTTAATATTACTTTATGTTCGAATAATAAACAAATTGATAATAATGGATGCAAACATATCGTTCTATATTTTGTTACATTGTTGAAACAATAAAAAAGTTAATTTGAAGTATCATATTTGCCTCAAGTGTCATTTATTAAAATCCTTAAATTCAAATTGACATTGATACAATTAATTATTTAAGAAAGAAGCAAGCAGTGTTATCATAGCAATAATTAATCGATCATTAACCAACATAAAAATGTTATAATGAATATTTTGGGTTTTATTTAGCCAAAGCAATTTTTCATAGTAAAAAGATCAAACATTTTCATCATTCACAAATTGGTAAAGTAATGAAGTAGAAACTCAGGCGACCGCTGTTTGGAATTCCTAAGACGGATAAAGAACTGAAGAGAGCTTTTGCTCATCACGGAGAGACTGTGGGTAGTTCATGTATTCTAAAGCCACGGACCAAGACATGAAAAACACGTATGATACTCCCAAATTCGCAAAGTATAGTATAAAAAGAACCTTAATTCAACCAACTACTATTAAGCTTGCGTAGAAGTGTATACCTTTTTCAGGTTTTAATGATTCAATCATCTTTTTAGTTGTGTGGAGAATCTTTCGTATCATGAATGTTACAAGAACATGATGACAACTGCGCTCCCGCGAGCATAAAAAGTTGCACATTAAACGTTGTTAAAGAATTGAGCTTTTCTCACATAACTATTCTGTAAATTCTGGGCGGCGTGAATTACATATCTTCGTTCGGTTGAAGCGGTACACGCCCGTCATGTCACTTCTCAAGAAGTTGCGCGGGTGATGTTTTACCGGCCATTAGCGGTGATCGTATTTAGTAAGATGCCTCTATGGGACAGTTGTTCCAATAATCTCTCTACATCTTCATAATTACGACCTTTCATCTCCTTGGTATATCCTAACCAATAATTGAGAAATTTAAGAGACGAAAAAAAAATATGTGTGCTTCCTTACCAAGTCTCGACGTATGTCCTTTTTACGTCAGGACATGTAAGTTGAAGCTAAGCACAATTGAAAGCAGCAAATGATTCGATATGAGAAGTAACCATTGTTGGATAAATAAGTGCACAGAAATTCCTTTTTACGTAGATAGAAGAGGACAATCCGAAACAAAGCACAATCAACGTCGAAACCAGTATACCGAAAGTTCCCCTCAAACTCAAATACAAGTCAGCTTGTATTCTCCACTGTGATAATTCTCCAGCTCATTTATCCTCCCAGTAAATAGACGGCGTAAATATCTCAAGAAGATAAGTAAAATCTTTACAACTTGTTACGCGCTCTACACTCCCAATGCTTGTGAGTATAACTCCCATATAAACATCTTGCTATGCCGGTATTCTTATTCTCCCTTCCCCTTCGTCTTATTTTTTTGCGAATCTTCTCCTCAAACACTAACAGTCTTCTCCATTTAACCAATTGGCCCTCTATCCCTTCCCAGTTTATCTTTTGCATTTAAGAATATCTTTCGCAAACAAGTTTTTCTTTATTCGACTCTTCCATAAAGATGGACCAACTAGTTTTTCCCTGACAACTCCTACCTTCGTCTCCTTTATTGGATACCATTGCAGGTGATAGAATTAATTAAAGTTTGTTGTTCTAGATTTTTAGAAGATCATAAATGTTGTGGCGTAAATTGTTGATAAAATTAACCAATAGCATTGTAGGATCAAGATTTTACAATATCGTTGACGACTTGAAATATTTCAAATAGAGAACGCATCGGTATGTCGTATATTATTTAGTATTCAAAGCCCGCCTATAGCAAAACAGAAATTGAGACCGAGAATATTTTAAGTAATTATATATATATATAATCATTCTATTGACTTGAATCCGGATCAGGCGTAAAAATGAATATGATTAAGAAGGGAGAAAAGTAACAGCAACAGGAATAATAATAAAAACAACAACAGCAGCAGCCCCTTGATAATCAATCTAAGAAATCATTAAAATTATTAGTCTTTTATAATGATGCGGTGGCAGGGAAAAATCACAGAAAAAGTCGGTTAACAGGAAGGGTAGAGCCTCAAATAAACATATTTATTTAATATCACAAGCAAAACGATTTCATCCATCCATTCCATCATTACATTGATTGCATATTCACGTAAAAAAATGCAGGGGATAATGAAATAACATGCCGACTTTCTAAACGATCATTAGTTGGAAGAAAGGAACGAGCACGAGAAAAAAATTTAAGCCAAGCCTTTTTTTTCTCCTGACGAATACCTATCGGTATCAATCTTTCAAATTGATGAATAAATACAGGGGTCTTTGAAGACGATGAAATTATGAGCGTATATTCACGCTTTATTTTTTTTTTGTTTATTCTATATGCGTTCGCTTTTTGGATGGATGTTCATTTAACGTGAAAAAATATCTAATATTTGTTTGTTGTTTGACCACCACAGCATGAAATAAATAATCACCTTATAATTTTTTTTTTAATTAAAATGTTGATGTAGATTCTATCCGACAGATGTCATTATTGATAATTAATTAGTAGACTTAGACTTTTCCTTCTCGCTTCTCCATCCGTACGTATGCTATTATCGTTTATTTATTTACGACTTTCCATCCCAATATTTATTTTTTTTTAACCTAAAAGATGACTATCAACATCTGTATCTAAATTTTCAAAGAACAACATGTAAACACTTTTCGTCATACACACGCAATAAGATAGAAATTTTGCCAATCGGTTCAGATAGAAGGGTAACCAACTGGTCAACCAAAAAAAACCCATGCAAAATATCGATCCCGAAAAAGGAAATCAATTATTTTCCATTTCGGTGGAAATTTTTTTGCGAGTTTTCTTATAAAAAAACCATTTATTTATTTTTTTGAGCAGAGTTCGGTTGGTGTCGTTGGGGAACTTAAATATTTTTTTTGGTGGTAAGTGATATTGATATCGTTTACCACTAATGTATAATAAATAAAGATATTTTATATGGATAAAATAAAATGAGGATGGCTACTGCCATACATATGCATGCGTATTTATTACCTTTTTTCCGCTTATACATATGTAGAGGAACACATATACACGCAAATAAAAATGCATATGAACCGAGAAAATGAAATTAAGGGTGACTTTGCACAAAGACTAACCATATGTATGTTAACACATTTTGGGACATATAAATTGTGTATATATTATATATGAGATTACTCAAATGATTATGGTGACAGAAATTAGAATTCCTCCAATCATTGAGAAATAAATTGGAATAATTATATCAGATATTATAGCGACTATGATATTATCTATAATCGTCATTATTAACTTACTTTTACGCAGGAAAAAAACAATAATAATAAAGTAACATACCATAACGATAACAACAGATTTGAAATCATTTTCATTCATTCATTCACTCGAAATATAATACATAGCTCAAAAATATAATACGTAGTTCAAGACATTAGCGATAGGCTTATACTCGAATCATTCATTATTCCATACAGACAGCACGACATATATATAACACAAATACATGTAAAATAAGGTAAATAAATAAAAAAATAAAAATGACAAAAAATTATAAAATTCGCCCCTTTTCTATTTTCTCTCACTTTGAGTTTCTCACTCTCTCTTCTTTCTTCCTTTCTTTCCAAATATTTATCTTTTAAAGAAAGACTCTAGAATCAACGACGACTGAAATCGTGTCCTTTTAAAAACACTTTCAAGCGTTTTAACTTTACCCAGGACATTAACAAAATCCTCTCGACGAGGATACTCTTTTTTTTATTCTTTTCATATAACACACATAAATATTAATGAAAGGTATTAACTATATATATTTGGTGTAATACATTTACTCTAAAAATATATTAATGTACCGATATCCCCATTATTAAATTGCAAATAATTAATATTAACGAAGAAAAAAAAGTTTTTAGATAAATAATCTCGATTCTTTTACCACTTTCTATTTGGTCCCCACATTTACATACATACAATTAACTTTAATTCTGACAAAGAATTTAAAACATTACATTACATATTTTTTTTAACGAAACATAACGTTTTACCGATTATTATTCAATAACCCTAATTCCTAATCCTTTAAAGACATTTTTTTGACATACATACTTTAACATTTATACACACAAAGTAAACGTACATAATCTAATAACAGGCATAATAACCACATACATAACACAAATATAATCTCACGCGCGACATCACAGACATAAAGCTCCACGACACAGAGACGCGCAAAATTTCACACTCTTCACAAAAATAAATTAGTCAGTCAAACTACGGGATTTGCCCAAAAGAATACAGGTAAACCATATTTTTTTTTATATTATTCTGTCAAGTATATATCTCATGTGTGACTGATGTGACCGAGTGATTGTATGTGTGTGTATGTGTATGTGTGTACGTGTATGCAAGAGTGGTGGTGTTTGTTCAAAAAAAAAAAGTAAGTGGCATTTTTTTTTATTTATTTATCTTTAATTTATGCATGTATTTTATATTCTTGAATAGTCCATTCTTATATACATAGACATATATGTGTATGTATTACTCTAATATATTTTTCCTTTCAAAATTTTTCATTTATTTGATTCATCTCATTTATTTTTATTATGACTATTTAATTACTTAAATTACCATCGCACTTTTCCTCTATTACTGATAATACTAACGTAGCCCCTTTTTGCCATTTCATACTATTTATTCCCTTTTAAATACACGTACACTTTCTTCTCCTATTCGCCATTAATCTCACCAAATTTTTCTTTCACTTTGTTCATAAATTAATTAATTAATTAATTAATTACTTTACATCGTGTTTGTCCATCCAACTTCCACATCATTATTTAAGCATAATTTATAATTTTTTTTGAATATTATTTACTATTTTGGCTATTATTATCTATTGACTTATTACTATTTTTGTTGCCATTATTCTATACTTGTTACGACATCCCACTACTGCCACTATTATTTTTTGTCTTCGCATTGTTGAACCGAATTTATTAGTGGTGGTAGTAGTGGGTGGCGATAGTTTCCATATTTAACTATTATTGACCAGAGTAATCATCATATTATTTATTACGCTACGAATTTCATTTCTCACGTACCATTTAAATTGGTATTCTTCTTGAAAAATAATCCTTTTCCAAACAATTATTAATTATCAAACTCCTCTTCGCAGTATATTAATATTATTAATTTTTGACAAAGCTTCATTCTGCACACCTTTATTTCCGTTTATTTTCGTTTATTTTATCCATAATCATCTATTCATTTACCATACCACAACATAATATAATCCTAAACATCACAAATAATTGTTACTATAATATTCAAAACTCCGTAATTCCGCATGAACCCCGCTTCCGGTTTCACAAATCACACGAATAATACAGCATTAATAACTGATAATAACCCCAATTAGTGAGTGTGGTGGTGTGAATCTATCCAGTCACATCAAAAATCTATCATAGTCCGCGCCCTCTTTTTCGACAAAAGGATAAGACAACACACACACACACACAAAAAAAATCTATACCCAAAACCCTACTTTGTGTCTATCTGTAATTTCTGACGTCACATACATTTTCTACGCGATTCTCATTATTATTGTTAACATAACGTGCATACAGCATAGACACAAACACACACATATACCCCATCCCCTAATACAACATCCACCCAACCACTCCTAACAATTATTACCAACCATCCGTTGCTGCTATTTTACTATTACAACCACGACATTTACTACCACTACTTAAAAACCACCAAGCATCATTATAGGGAAAAAAGGAAGGACAAACCGAGGGGGTTTTGCCTGTTAACAAACAAATAACGCGCGTTGACAAGCAACTACTCACCTTGTGTGTTTGGATATCATCATTTCTTTCTACCTAACACCCTTTCGAGGCACCGCTTCTCTCACATTTCTTTCTTCCATCCTCTCTTTTCTCTCTCTCTCTCTCTCTCTTCTCTTTTTTATTTTCCGTGTATAAATCTTTTCTTCTTTATACTCTCTTAATAGTCTCTTCTATACACGCACATACACAATCTTCCACTCACTATCTGCTCTGTTTTCTCTTCTCTTTCCATCAACCATTAACGAGAACTACAACTACAGCAAACTTCACATTGTAATAGTAAAATAGCAGTAACCATTTTACTCAAACGTTTTATTTTTATTTCTATTATTATAATATTTTATATTATAATACTATTATTATTATATTAATTAATATAACGCGCATACAGGTAGGCTCGGTCTTTTTTTTTCTTTGTGTCCCTCCCTCCACTTTCTTTAAAATCTCATCTTTCCACGTTTAATTTGTCTATCTTTTTTCACCATTTTTCTCTCTTTCTTTAACTTTTATTTTATTTTTTTTTTACGACAAACCACTTTCTTTTACCTTTTATTATTCAAGCGAGAAACTGAGTTTTTTTTCGCTTGTCACTTTCATTATTCTTAAAAAAAAACTTTCTTATTATTTGGTTCATTGTTCGTTTTTGTTTTTTTGAAACTAAAGAAGTTTATGTAAATTCTAACAAATAACAAAAACAACTAACTAACCAAACAAACCGCTATAACTACAACTCAAACCACATACTTTCATACACGCACAGAACCAATAATCTAATGGCTGACATAAACTTTTGGGTATATAAAAGTTTTTATTTCTGCATAACCAAGGTTCAAATGAACCACACACCAAAAGACACATACACACACACACACACACACACACAAACCATACGCACCTTTCATATATGTTCGAATGAAAAAGTTTTTTTCCTAACCTTCCTTTCTTTTTTGTCAATTTGCAATAGAATCCTTTACAACTCATTTGTCATAAAGACAACATGCAAAGGCCAGCAGAGTTTACGAACAGGGAAGCAGGAGTAGGAGATGAAGGTTGCTGTGAGGGTAAGTTTTTTATTCAACCTTTTTTTTGTGTCGGAACTTTCTTCTACGCTTTAACGAACGAATTTGGTTCGAGAATTCCCGAGTTTTAATCTTCCAACCCAAGAAAGAAAATTCCTTGGTCGCGAGCTTTTCCCCCTTTATTATATCATTTCATGGTCGTAAAAATACTTTTCTTGCACATATAAATTATTCATTCTGCTATGCACACAAACGGAGTCAATTGGGTGCATTCACCGTTTCCCAACTACTCCCACAAGAATAACAAACTAAATTTTACTTTGAAGAAAAGAATCAGAATGTCAGGGAAGATGTTTAAAAAAAAAAAGAAGAAAAAGTTGGAGTAGTTTGGTAGAAACTGAATTTTAAGAACGAAACGTTATATGTGCAAGAGAAATTTCCCCCTTTAGAAGTTGAACCAACATACCCGACCCTTTGTTTTTGTGACGTGTGTGTATTTACAGCATATATATGGTAAAAAAGCACACATAATCCAAATACGTCGATCTATTGTCCTTTTTCAATGTTTTCCCCTTAAAGTAGGCAGACCATTCCGTGTGGCTGTGGTTTGCGGATAAATATTTTTTTTAAATAATTTTTTTTTAAAAAAACCTTATTTTTAAACTTTATTTTTCCCTTTTGGCGTTGGAAAGGGAAAAAAGAACGAGAAGAATTTACTAACACAAGAGAAACCGGAATATGAATGCATGAATATTTGTTAACCATTCTCCTTCTCTTTCCCACCTTCACTCGAACGATATCAAAAAACACGAATAAATAAAACACAGATAAATCCATATTGGGTGCATTCTCGTCTCGACCGCAATCCACATCCGGTAATACACAAAGTAAAATCAGAAACATGTCGACAGCACCTACGCGAAATGGCCATCGTGGGGGTAATCACATAAATCCAAATCACCCATACCTAACATCCGACAATTTGTCGTTCGCGCCTTCCTCGCCACAAAAGGGAGGAGACGTCGAGGCGACACTAAACGACATTAACAGTCAAACCAATTTTCTCTCGCGCGAACAGATTGAAGATGCGGCGGCAATGCTGGCACAACTTGCCACCACCCCTTCAAAAGACACCTCATATCTATCCCTCTTTCAAAATCCCACCAACGCTACCAAATATCTCGATGAAAAACAACCTATACTGCATCATCATCATCAATCGGCGCATCAAGAAGTGTCAACTTCTAAAAAACATTTAAAAAGAAGTGTCTCCTTTAATCATTCTAGTAGACCCACCTCTCCACGTCAACAAACCTCGTCATCCAGTTCGTACATTGATGTGGCGGAAGTGTTGGCTACCACTGTGTCACTTGTCCGAGAGAACAATAGGAAACTCGATAAGACAATTGATGAGGTTCGAGGTGAAAACGCCCACATCGGCATGAGGAATAATGGTATTTCCAGTGATAATGATGATGTGGAATACTATAGTGAGGATGATTCCGACGATTATGATGATGAAGAGTATGATGAGGAAAATGTTGCGTCTTCTAACAAAGATATCGAGTATGAAATATTATCGCTTAGTAACCAGCTAACGAACATGGAAAATAAGTACAGAGAACAATTATTGGGCAAAGAAAAATTGATAGAAGAATTGGACAAAGATAGTCGACGAAAAGTCGCAGAAATTGATCGTCTCGAGAGAGAACTCGAGACTTCACGAAAAGTAATCAGCGAACTGGTGACTAATCAACAACGCGAGAGTGAAATGATGCAAAATCAAGGTCCGGATGCTCAGACCACCGAGACAATACGTCAAATGGAAGCCGAGCTACGTGCCAAGAATAAAGCAATCACAGAACTAAATAAGCGGATCACGGTCACCGCACGACAAGTTAGTGACTTAAAAGAAAAAGAAAAGAAGTTGGAGGCAATATCAAATCAACTCGCACGATATCAGACACTGGAGGCTGAGTGGAAAGATAAACAGGCAACTCTCGATGGACTTTCATTACAATTAGAGACACTTCGTCAGCGAGAAGCTGAACTTCATGAAAAGGACGCTTTAATCGAATCTTTAAATATACGATTAGATACTTCTCAACAGGTGATCGCAGAACTGAGGGAGAAACATGCTCCACATGATTTGCTCAGACAATTGCGGCAAAAAGACTATATAATCGATAACTTGACCCAACAGGTTGAAAATATCGATGCAGATCTAAAGGAAAAAGATGACGAGATTGAAGCGCTTGCCTCTAAGTTGGCTGAAGAAGCAAAGCTGATGGAAAAATTAAAAGAACAAAATTCACAATTAGTCCCATTACGAACAAAGGCAGAGGAGGCTGAGAAAAGAAGCGCTCAATTAAGGCAACAATTGACCGAAAAAGAACGAGTACTCGCTGACCTGGAGTACAAGTATCGTGAGTCATCACGATCGGTAGAGGATAGTGATGAAAAATTACGTGCACAGGAAAAAACAATCAATACACTTCGCCAAGAAATTGTAGAATTACAACGTGTACTGAACGCTCAATCTGCAGAAAATCGTGGACTTTTCAATGAAAATCATCATATCCGTTCAAATTTTCAAGGTCTCTTGGACGCCTTATCCGAAAAAGATCAAAAAATCCTGCAGCTCGATCAGCACATTGAAAGTCTTCAACAACAGGCTGCCGCAGCTGCTGCCAAAAATCAACTCGCTGTCGGAGGTGTTAAGGATTCAAAGAACAATAAAAATGAAGTGCGATTTAACGCTCTTCAAAAGGTATTAAACACCAAAATCGAGCAATGCCGAGATTACGAAAAGAAAATTTCTCAGCTTGAAGAGGAGTATTCCAATCTCAAGAAACAAATGGACGATAATAAGACCGCCGTGTCCGAAAAAGATATTAAGATTCAACGATTAGCCAAGATTACTCGTGACTTAAAGGAAGAAGTAACGCAGCTCAAAGAGAAAATGGAGGAAAAAGAGAAAGAGTTGACCATTTTAAAGTCTCGTATTCCTACTCCAGCTCCGGGGAGTGCACCTGCAGCCTCCATCAGATCAACCGCAAAGTCTGTCCGATCGAGAGTCTCGTCCATGTATAGTTTGAGTGGAGGTGAAAGTAGCAGCGATGAAGCAAAAGTCACCGGTCGTCGTGTTCGTAAAGCAGCAAGTCTCGGTGGATTTGAAAGTCCATTAAGATCTCGAAGTGTGACTAGCACTAGCATCACTTCGAGGCGGCTTTCGGATGCCTCGAAGAAATCTTCAGTCACTGTCAGTTCAAGGTTATCAACATCAACTTCATTATCAAGAACAAAATCCTCTACATCACTTTCATCTGCTACTAATGATGGAGAAAGCGCATTTAAGAAGAAGGCAGCATTAACTAAACTTGCCGTCAAGCCTCAAGTCAAGCCTCGAGGACCTCCAATCAAGCCAACTACGAGTACAGTTGACGTATTGAAAAAGGCACCCAAAAAAGAAGTTAGCCCAATTAATCGTTCCGCAGTGACTCAGCGTAAACGTGATATGGTTGTATTGACCAATATGTTAAGCGGAGTGGCATCAGATCGCAAGAATCGTATTTTAACGCCAGCACAAAGACGTGCTACGTCGATGGCGACACCATCATCTGCGTTGACAAATAGCAAAAAAAAGTTGACTGATAATGCCGTGTCCAGTGATAGTGATAGCGAACGTGTCAAGAGAACTGTCGCATCAAAAGCCAGCACTCTAAAAAAGCCCAATAGTAATTTAGCGACCATCGTCGAGAGAATCCGCAAAGGTGATGACAATTCTGTGAAGCTCGCAAATACTACTCAAAATGGCAGCAGCAGTAATGACTCTAATGCTGCTGGTAAACAGAGAACTTCACTTGTACGTCCATTACCTTCAAGAAAGCCGTCATCGAACGCGTAAATATAGAAGAGAAAGCAAGCTGAATTTATTTTTTTTTCAATATAAAAAGAACAATTCACAAAAGAAAAAAAAACGGTAGAGAATCAGACAGCCGACGTAAATGTATATCAAAAGACAGAAGAAGTGTTGTATTTGCAATTCGCACGAATCACAACAACTACACGTACAAAGCGAACAAACATCAAAGCATGTGATTTTGACGTACATTAAAAGAAGAAAGTGAAAAGTTGGAAAAAAAGGTGCCCAAATTCTGTTCCATCGATATAAACAATTATAGTAATCTCATAATCTTAATAGTTATTTCATAATGATAAAAGAGGGGGGAAGTTGGAAGTTATAATTTTAACATTATTTTCATTTATTCTCTCATAATTTAATCATTATTATCATAATATAATAATAATAACAATAATACTACTACTTACTAATAATAATATCCATGCTTTTTTCGGGTTGGCTTTGGGATTTTCTATCGTAATTATTATCACCCACCTCTTTCTTATTATTTTTTTTTGTTCTCTGCTTCTTTAAAAAAAAAACACTTGCTTTTTTTCTCATTGATATTGGTTGATTCATTCATCTATATATAACACACACACATTTCACATCATAAACATCGCACACACCCTTCCCCCACACAACAAATTAATAAATGCGAGTCGACTACTGGATAGACGATAAAAGATGGTCAAAGATTCATTTTCCACACTCACACAACCACCCACCAACCATTATATCCGTATTGATCAACATCCTCAACAACAACACGCATATTCTCTTCTTTATAACTACCTCTATACACTTCAATCAAGCCACAATCTTCTCACAATTCATAGTCGCACTTGTCTTTTTTTCTTTGTTTTTTCTCTGTTGTTTTTCCTGGGTTTTTTGTTTCTTTTTTTTCTTTTTTTCTTTTTATAATACATAATCTTTTAACGTATTAATTAGGATATATTCGAAGATTATAGTGAATTAATTACACTTTTTATTATAACATATTTTCTTTCTTGCTCTCTTTATTTTTCTCTAGTCCCACAAGAGTAGCATAAACAAACCTGACCTGTTCTTTTTTTCGTTTTTATATTAGAAGATGAAAGAAAATATTTAGCTATTAGTCATTAGTAAAAATTAGGATCATCTGCATGGCTGTTTTTTTTTTACTACTAATCTTTATATTTCTATTTTTTTACGTTCGAGAGAGATTTATTATTATCACTTTACATATTACTCAAGTATTTTTATATGATTAAAAAATAGGAGAAAAAGGCTAAAAAACCATTGCAAAAAAAATTGAGAAAAAATTTCCATATTCGTTGTAGTTGTTGCGCGGTATGAGCATCGTCTCTCGTTGCGGTGCCTCTCTCGCACACACAAAACAAAAAAATCTTGCACAAAAAAAAACACAAAAAGTTGGACAAACATTTTTTTACCTACATAAAAAGCAACATAAAAACACAAAAAAACTTTTCCTTTTTTTCTCTTGTCTTTCTTGGATCCCTTCTTCCTCCCTTCATCTTTTATTTTATTTTGGTTTTTTTTGTTTTGTTTTTTTTGTTGTTGATTTTTTGGTTTTCTTTTTTTTTAAGTAGTATTTTCAAAAAAACGGCTGTACATAATCAAATCACTTAAATTTTTTGTGTTCTTTTCTATTATTACTTAGCAAGTATCAATATCAATTATATATATATATATATATATTTACACATATATATGTGGTTTTTAAACAAACATTCACATATATCCACACATCATACTTTATTTTTTCTCAAAAATTGACATTAAAAAGATAAGAGTGCGCATCATCTTAATATTTTATGCGTGCTCAGATTATCAAAAAAACTATTTACTTATCCAAGCTATTTATATATATTGATTATTATCCGAACAATCATTTCGTCTCGAAAAAATTATTTCGGGAAAAAATCATTTTATTGTTATATTTTATATATAATTATAATAATTAATTTATCAATTAAATCAAATTTATTATTCACTCGACCAACCAACAAACATAGCTGGCTGGTTATTTACTATGGATATCTTTTTGCGTTGTACTTGTCTTTAATCTAAATTCTCGAATTTATTTAAACAAGACTAAAATACCTAGGAAATAGGGTTGGATCGTTCTTTAAAAGACTGATCTACAGTTATCCCCTCCCGTCATCACATCCCTCGGGACCAAAAAAAAATGTGCTTATAAAAAATTATATCATGTGAATAGAGGATGCTTTCTAACTGGTTCTAACATAAATAGGAGATGTGACTATAAGAGAGTAAGGAGGTATATAGTCTTCGGTCACAGACCATTAACTGGTTCGGACCTTACCTCAACTTCGGAACGTATTACAAGCAAACAGCCTTGAATGACAAAGAACTGAACAGGTCCCTGTCACACCATTATTCTCATCAACATTTCTGATAAAAAGTTTGTTACCTGTATATCTACCAAGGATTTTTCTTGTGTTTGGAGTCAACGATGTCTTGATATCTTTTCATTGCATTCCGCCGAGCCACAGGAGCAAGTGATGACCTGCTCGGTTTTCTGATGCTCAAAGGCTGTTCGCTAATCCTTACGGCACAGGTGATCTGCACAGTTATCTGACGTTCTGGTGGGATGGGGCGTTGGAAACAATGACCCTTTCATCACTAATGTTTGCGGGTAATTTCTGTGAAGCAAAATATTCAATTTTTACTTTGTGCATGTGGTCATATGGAAAAATAAATAGTTTATTGTAATGCAAATCTTTTGACGAAGCTGAAAAAGTTTAGGTTATGTGTCTACTCACTCTAACATGCAAAGATATTTTAGCATTTAAATAAGGTTCGAGTAAAATTGGGTATGTTATTGGGATTTTGATTTCAAAAAAATCAAGCCAAAGTATGACGCATATAAGTGTCTCATTATTAGAATGTTTAATAATGAAAAACAAATAGATTATATGATTCTTCAACCTCTTCAATCTCCACTGGCCACATCATCCTTCCACCTCTTGGCTTCATGATCCACATCAAATGGGGAAAATACATGCACCGAGACAGTTTTTATCAATTGAGAGGGATCAAGAAACGGTTGCCATGTGTGTAGGATTGTTTCCCAGCGTTCAGTCCCGTTTAATTTCTACCTATTATTTTTGGAGCAGATAATATTGGTTGAAACTGTGTGATTTTAGTGGACAATATTATGGATGATGGTGATGCAGCACGCCTTTTACTTGATAATTGATGCATCATTGAGCTTGAACCGGGCGTTAAGTAAGTTAATGTAGGCCCAGGATATATGTATCTGATGGAATATTTTACTAAACTGATATACTGTTATTGATACAGTATTGTGTAATAAATTATACCCCTAGCTGAATGAGTCACAGGTTCCTGATAGATATCCCTCCCGCACCACGTAGTCGATCATGTGATCAATCCCCTTAAATTTTCAGAGTTTACTTTTAATGATTTTTTATAAGGTCTGGGTAAGGGTAACGCGGACAATATTATATGTAAAATTGCAATCCGACAATTTTAACTAATATTCCAAGACAGGTTTAGGCATTGGTTTTCGAGTAAATATTCATTTGTGTCGACTTGTTTTGCCGGGTTGATCAAACACCTCTATTGGACATGGATCACATGATGGACTACGCTTTAACCGATCCCCATACTATTAACGCGCGTTATATACCTGTTTATTATAGTTACGCGCTTATTTATATTGTTTATCCAAAACAAATTTTTTAAATGACGCGTTTCTCAAATAGATGTATATCAATTGGATTTTTCCGAAAGTAAGACCCCCTGGGCAGTATACAAGCTTTTTCGTAGGTTTTGTGTATGTTGAGTATCTATTAAATTATATAACCCGCCTATGGTGATTGCATAATGTTTAATCTAATATTCATTCAAAAACAAATGATAACATTAGAAAATCTAACTGAACTACAACTAAACATTCGAAGATGAATCATTAACAACCATTCAAAAACAAATGATAACATTAGAAATCTATAACTGCAACTACGACTAAGCTTCGAAGATGAATCACTTCAAAAATTAATATTCATGCATGAATAAACATTAACAATCATTCAAAAACAAATGATAATATTAGAAAATCTATCAAAAAGTCAAAGATATTACCGAAAGTCTCAAACTTTTAATAGATACTCAACATACACAAAACCTACGAAAAAGCTTGTATACTGCCCAGGGGGTCTTACTTTCGGAAAAATCCAATTGATATACATCTTTTAGAACTATAGAGATCCATGTCTTGTGCGGGTATAAATGTAATATTTAAATTTATTTTAATAAAAAAAAATAATTAATTTTTGAAGGGATTTATTTTCGAAAGTTGTAGTTTCAGTTGTAATTATAGATGTTTACGATGTTGGAGCGCTGATCATGAAGTTAAAAATTGTACAAATGTTTGGAATCGGTGGTGATCAACATAAATAAAGAGTCCTGATCTAAATCCAATTGAGCATTTATGGGATGTTTTGGAAAGACGAATTCGTACATGACCAACATATCCTGAAAATCCGGAAGAATTGATGGATGCACTCGTGGAGAAATGGAATGAAATCGGACCGGAAATTTGGTTGAAAGTATGCCGAGGAGAGTGCAAGCTATAATTAATGCAAATGGGTATCCAACCCGATATTAAAATGTATATATGATAGTCCTACTTTTGCTGAATAAAATGATATATTTTTTATCGTAATTTATTTAAAGAGATGTCAATTAAAAGTCGTGACCTACATTGCTGATCATTTCCCGATTCCAAACTTTTGTCCAGTAACATACCATTCCAAAAAGAATATATAATACCAGTAGAACTTAAATAATGAAAAGAATAATTTAAAAACTAAATATTTCTTTATATATATTTATATTCTATTGATTTATTTATTGTGATGATAGATAAATCGATTCATGATAAATCTTTCTTTTTTTATCAATTAATTTAATTGATTTATTTATCGTGATTATAGATAAATCAATTCGTGATAAATCTTTCTTTTTTTTATTAATTCATTTATTTGTTGTAAATAAATTGATTCAAAGTGGGTCTTTTTTAATATAATAAATTTAAATTTAAATTTTAAAAATTGAAAAAATTAATTCAAAATATATTAAAAAATAGAACTTCTGCATTATCAAAAAAATATTACTAAATGTGTTATAATATATAAACTCATATTTATTTATCAAAATTAACAATCACATCATCATTTGGTAATATAATAATATATAAACTTAAAATAATCTGCATTTTTATTTGATAATATAGCAAATATTATTCTTAAATAAATAGATATATTATATATTATTATATTAAGCTATATATTATTAACTTAATATATTTTTTCTCTAATAATTTATAATAATTATAATATTAAACAAGCTTAATTATTTTAATATTTGGAGTTTGCAATAATGAATTCTTTTGTCAAGAATATTCTCAACTTCATATTCTGCTTTATTATCAGAGATAATAATTGCTGGTGGTGGTTGATGTCTATTATATTTATCATCTGGATTATATTTCTTTAGAAGTGATATATGAAATATCGGGTGTAATTTCATATTCTGTGGTAGTTGCAGTTTATAAGTGACAGAAGATATTTTGGTGATAACTTCAAAGAGGCCAATGAATTTTGATGTGAATTTCTTGATTGTCCTTTACTTATCAACTGGAGATTCTATATTGCAAGTAGAAAGAAGAACTTTATCTCCAAGGTTGAATTCTTCAAATCTTCTATATTGATTTGTATATTTTGACTGTCTTTCTTGAGCTTCTAGTAATAAATCTTTGATAGTCTTTATCATGGTATTTCAGTGTTCTATGAAATCTTGAGAGGCTACAATATTATTTTGTTGTGACAGAATATTGATTGGTGTGCAAGGTGTTTGTCCACAATCTAATTCAAAAGATGTGTGGTCTATTGAAGCATTTTTACTGTTATTGTAAGTGAATTCTACAGCTGCTAAATTTTCATCCCATCTGTTTTGCTGATAGATAGTATATATCCTCAACATCTCTTCCAAGATTCTATTGAGTCTTTCTGTTTGGCCATCTGTTTGTGGGTGAAAGGCTATAGACATAGCAAGTTTAGTGTCTAGTTGTTCAAAAAGAGACTTCCAGAAGCGACTTGTAAATTTGGCATCTCTATCTGATATTATAATTGTGGGTAAGTCATGTAATTTAAAGATATTTTCAAAGAAAATCTTTGTAATATCAGGTGCTGTTGCTGTTATTGTAGTTGGTATAAAGTGTGCTCTTTTTGATAGCTTGTCTACAAAGACTACTATAGCATCATATTCAGACTTGGTAGTTGGGAGTTGTACTATAAAATCTATGGTAATATATTCCCATCTATATTCTGGAATAGCTAAAGGTTGAAGTAATTCTGAAGATTGCTGATTACTACTTTTATTGCATTGACAAGATTCATAACTAGTGATGTATTTGTGAATATTTTTGTTCATTTTTGGCCAATAAAATTGTTGAGATACTGCTGCATATGTTTTATCAATTCCAATATGTTCAGCTATTGGTGCATCATGACATTCAAAAAGTATTTTTGTCTTCAAGTTTTTGTCATCTAATATCGCTAAGTGACTGGTATTTTTCAAATAAAGTAATTCATCTTTCAATTCAAAGTTCTTTACTTTGATTTGTTGCTTTGGTTTGGCACTGCTAAAGTTCTTCAAGACTTCATATATTTCTGCAAAATATTTATCTTCTTGATACTTCTTTATTAAGTCTTCTTTATTAATAAAATTGGTGATAACAACTGAAATATTTGCCAGATGTGATTGGCGTAAAAATGCATTTACTACTACATTATCTTTGCCAGGTTTGTATTTAACTTCAAAATTACTGGCCTGTAGAGTCTCTAACCAGTGAGCTTGTCTCTTAGAAAGATTGTGTTGTGTTTTAATATATTCCAAGGAGGCATAGTCAATGATAACTGTGAATTTCTGGTCTTCTAGATATGGTTTCCAGAGTCTGATTGCATGAACTATTGCAAGTAATTCTTTCTCATAAACCAGGTAATTTTATTCAGCTGGTGAAAGTTTTCTTGATTCAAAAGCAATTGGTTGGTCATCCTTGTCTTGGTTTTGGCTTAACACAGCTTCTATAGCAAAATCTGAGGCATCTGTAGTGACTGTGAATGATAGTTTTGGATCAGACAACAACAAGACTGGTGCTGAAGTGAGATGTTGTTTAAGAGTGTCAAATGCTTGTTGCGTTATTGTAGACCATTCATACTTTTGATTTTTGTGTAGGAGTGCTGTGAGTAATGAGGCAGTTGCTGAAAATCCTTTCACAAATTTTCTGTAATAATTTGAAAGATCTAGAAATGAGCAAAGCTCTGATATATTAGTTGGTGCTGGCCAATCTCTAATAGCAGCAATCTTTCTTTGATTAACAGAAATGCCATCTGCTGAGATAAAATATCCAAGATATTCTACATATTGTTATATAATATCACATTTCTTCCATTTGACATATAATTTGTATTTGTGAAGTATTTTCAATACTGTTTATAAGTGTTAAATATGTTATTTCTTTGTTTTACTATATATCAAGATATCATCTAAGTAAATAATTACAAATTTGTCAAGATAATCATAAAATATGTTATTCATGAGCATCATAAAGATGGCTGATGCATTAGTAAGACCAAAAGGTAGAACCAAGAACTCATAGTATTCATAATGAGTTCTAAATACTGTTTTATAAATGTCTTCTTCTGCAATACAAATTTGATGATAACCTGAATACAAATCTAGCTTTGAGAAGTATTTTGACCCTGTGAGTCTGTCCATCAACTCATCAACTCTTGGTAAAGGATAGCAATTCTTGATAATAATTTTATTCAAAGCTCTATAGTCAACACATAATCTTAATGTATCTTCTTTCTTATGTACAAAAAGAACTGGTGC
>CAJVPS010000166.1:0-33278 GCA_910591765.1 Ambispora leptoticha | reverse complement strand
TATTATTATTATTATTATTATTATTATTATTATTATTATTATTATTATTATTATTATTATTATTATTATTATTACTACTATTGCTGATCTATTTTGATAAATTTTTCATATAATTTAGTTTTAATAAAGTTGTTTTTAATATAATATTTAAATTTTTTAAATCTTTAACTTTTTGTCTGAAGATTGCTAAATCAATTTCTGTGTTAGATATATTGACTTCCATATCAATATACAGTTTTGTAAATTACTTTTCTAGTTCTATATTTAACTTTTCTGCATCCATAATTATATATAATACTCTCATAGTATTATTAAATCAACTTCTAAAAATTTTGAAATAATTAAGTGAGAGAATTATATAATGATTTAACTAAAAAGATAATTTACTAAATAAAATATATAAATAAATACAACAAAACTATAATATATAGCAACAGTTTCTAATATACTAATAATCTATTTATATAAAAGATATGAAAAATTATTTATTATTATTATTTTTAAAATATAAACAAATTAAAATTAGAATAATTATTCTAAATTATCCAAACTATAGATAATTTTTATCTTTTATTCCTTTTCTAAAAGAAACTTTGTGAACTAATATGTAGAATTAAAATTTGTTTTGTTTAAAGACTTCATCAAAATACTTTGCAGATTATAATTAATAACAAAAACAATAATATTAGTCTTTAGAAATAGTTAAAAATGAATATATAATAATATTATATAGAGTTTTTAAATCAAATATACTTATAGTATATATATTTGATTTAATATAAGAGTCTGGATAATAACTTGATAAAAGATCAATATAAGATGAAAATGTTTGAGCAATTCAATTTCTACTTTTTCTAGAAATAGATAAATATGAGTATGTATCAAAATACAAATATCTTTATTAGTGTATATAATATGAATAGGCATATCTCTAGACATGTTCTTTTAATTAAGTTTACAACAGAAAATTATTAATCATTAATTTAGCTATGAATAATAATTTTTTCAGTTTTTTAGGCAAAATAAATTTACTAAAATCACATGATTTTTCACTGATTATAATGGTCAAAATTCTGAATAATATAATATCAAACTTTCATATATTTGACAAATAAAAAACTAAAAGAATGGTATCTCAAATGATTGAAATCTTAAAATAATAATATCTTATATTATTAAAATCTTGAATAAATAACATCTCAAATTGTTAAAATTTATATGCATAAAATTCTGAAATTATAATAATTTAAGTATTTTATGCAGATACTATATCATATTTGATCTTTTTGAAGTGCCATCTATAATTTTATTTATTCAGATATCATTTATTCAAGTTTTGATTATTCAGAATATTATTCTTCAGAATTTTATTTGCTAGGCTTATAAATATTCAGAATCATATTTGAGATATTAAATAATAATGGATTTATAACTTTTTATGCTAGTATTATAGATTAATAAATTAATAAGTAAATTATTTATTTAAAATTCTATCATGATAAGTTAGATTATGTGAAGTGAGTCTCATAATTTTTAAAGATAAATCAATCAAATTACAGGATCAATACATAATGAAAATTCAACACTGGTTACAATAACATAATATTTTAATATATAAGTGGCTCTCTCTATACAAAACTATCAGTTTGAAAATTTTGACTTAGCATAGAATTTACTTTTTATATACTGAATAGTTTAATATAGAAAGTTGACCAATAAAATCAATTTTATGTGATTATGAAAAAATATATTTAGCTAATATTCTGAATCATAAAATATTATCTTTTATTTATAATAGTAATGATAATAATAATAATAATAATAAGAAAATAATAAAATTAAAGATAAAGTTTAATAAAAGATTTACTTAATATTCAGAAAATAATAAATATTAACTTGCTTAAGATTTTTTACAATAATCCATCTATATAATCTTCTTAAAATTTATAGTTCTTCATTAATTTCTCCAAATTCTGGTTCTTATTTATATAAAAATCTTAATATCTTATTTATATACTTTTCTATTTCTGTATAAATTATTTTTTTATTTATTTAACAAACTTTTCTTCTTTCTTCTTTTCTTTTTTCTAATTTTTTTTTTATTTCTTATTATCTCTAATATTTCTATATCTGTAAATATATTTTTAATATTATTATTTTCAATATTAATATATTTATATACAATAAGATAATTATTATAGATAAATAGTTAATTAACTATATAAGCTTTACTTTATTATTCATATCATTAAATAAATTAATTAATTTAATACTTTTTAGAATAAAAAAATAATTTTTATTATAAAACTTATCTTTTAGATAAAATTCTTGCTCAAAAAAATTAATAAATTCTTCTAATTCTTCTTGTAAAAAGATAAGAAAAGTAAAAAAATATCAGTTTTTTGCCAATAATTTTTAATTATATTTAATATTATTATAAACTATGCTTTAATAGTATATTATAAATATTATATTTGATATGTTTTTTATTATTCTATTTTATATATTATCAGATATATTAATTCAATTCTGATAAAGAAATAATTATCATTTAATAATTTCAAAATTATAAGATTGATAAATTATAATAGTATTTAGAGAAAAAAATTTAACTTATAAGTTATTTAGCTTTGCTTAAGTTTTATTTAAAATAATATATATTAATATATTATTAATTAGAGATAAAATTTTTTGATTTTTTGATTTTATCTTATTATTAAGCTTAAAAATAATATTATTAAAAATACTAATTTATATTTAAGATTTCTTGTTTCAATAATAATAAATAAAAAGATTATTATAATTAAGATTTCTTATTAGACAGAATTTCTTGATAGTGTATATAAAAATAAGATTTATTTTCTTGATTCTAATTTTATTTTTAATATTATTATGATGAATTAATAAGTGAGTTTTTACTTGAATTCATCTTAATAATATTAGATTAGAAGAAACTGAATTAATTAAAAAATAAAGAGAGAGAAATTAGACTATACTTTCAATAATAACAAAGTTTTCTAAGACCTGTGCCAATTTACAAATATTGTCTTTTAAAGAGACAAATAATAAAAGAAAAGAATAATATAAATCAAAAAAATTATAAAGATTAATAAGTAAAGTTACTATTAATTAATAAAACTAAAGATTTATAATAATTAATAAGTAAAGTTACTATTAATCAAGAAAACTATAACTAAAAAATATAATAACTTATATAAATAAAAATAAAAATCAAAATCAAAATAATTAATTAAAAAGTATAATAACTAATATATATAAAAATATAAATCAAAAGTATTACTTATTTTAAGTAGAGATCTTCTACTGAGATATACTAATATAATTTAAAAAGAATTAACTATTAAATTTATATTTTCCAAGTCTGAATTTATTTTATTTGAGAAAGCAAATTCTTTTATACATTTTTTAAATATATAAATTATATAATATTACTAATTAATATATATATTATTATAAAAAATTAATATTTTATTATTATAATATTGAAAATATTAGTAGAAATAACATAATTATATTATTTCTACTTAGTCTAGGTTATTCTCACTCAGATATGTATCATGATGACAGAAATATAACACCATTATCAGTGTCATAATGACAGAAATATGATACCATTATCAGTGTCATGATATATATTTTATGATATATTTTTGACAACAGAAATATGACATTATTATCAGTGTCATGATATATATTTTATGACACATTTTTGATAATAGAAATATGACATTATTATTAGTATCGTGATATATATTTTATGACACATAGATAAAAAAATATATCTGATGATATATCTAATTATATATTATTATTTATGGGTCCAACATGAGGGCTATGCTCAAACTTGATACATAGTGTCTTAGCTTTTTGATTAATTCCTCAATGAGGGCCAGATTTGAGGCACATAGTACCAAAATAGTATTCGTATTCTGGCTTTATATGATGCACTCAAATATTAATTGAGGATGAGGTATGTAATACTGAATTGCTAACTGTTATAATTCATTCAAATATCATCTAATAATGAGGTACGTAGTGCCAAACTGTTATCATTTATTTGGTAATACGTAAAAGTAAAAATTTATCTTATCTCTTTCCTTATAATATTCTGCTTTTGCGTATCACTTTTCTCTTGATATCTGAATTCTACTATCTGATTCTTCTTTTTTAGTAATACATAAAAGCATAATTTTTCTTACCTCTTTTCTTATAATATTTTATCTTTATGTATTACCAAAAGTTTACTATATTTTTCAGCTTTGGAAATCTTTATCATATAGTTAGTGTCTTTGATTACTTAGCTTTATGTTAAAAAATTAAATCACACTACTATATATGTATATGTATTATATTTTAATAATCTTTACATATTACTTTTTTGACACTTTATGCCAGCTCTGCTAATATCTACCTAATGATACGTAAAAGCTCAATTTTTATAATCTTTGTATATTACTTTTTGATAACTTTTGCATATTATTTTTTAGTACTTCATGCTGACTCTGCTGATATCTATCTAAATGATATATAAAAGCTTAATTTTTTTCTATTACAAGCAGACCATTAGACAATTCAAAGAATCATGGTTCTTTAGTTTACTTTTGCATATCACTTTTTCGATATTCATTTGATGATATATAAAGTTTGAGTCTGATAAAAATTATATAATACAAAAGTCCCTTTATATTATCTAGGTATCGAAAGTATTAATTTTTTATTTGAATTTTTTCTCATACTTATTATAAGAAATACCTATTTGAGATGAATGACTAGCTGAATATAGCAATCTCTCTTCTTCAGAAATTACTACTTAACTAGATTATATCACCTTGAAAGATATATAACAATAATTATGCGTATTCAATAAGTACTAAAGATTTATTTTTCAATTCTTTTTTGTGTGAAGTAGTAGAAACTTTCATTTTAGTCTTAAAATTTCACTTATATTTTAAGAAGTTGGCCTCACTCATATTCTCATGCTTTTTTTTCTAATAATTTTGATTATCCCACAATTCAAAGGTAATCTTGATTTGCTATTGTTCTAATCTTTCTTCAGATATTTGGAATTTTTGCTGTAAAAGTAGGATAAGAGTGTCTATATCCAATTCATTTTTAATAAGAAATTCTGAAGATAGAGGAGTTAAGGATTTAGGTATTTTTTTCTCAACTATACTGGTTTCACTAATAGTAATATCAATATGACATCTATCTTGGGAAAGATCTGATATTTCTAAAGATAAACCTTTTTCATAAATCATACTACTAGACGAGTCAGAAATTTTATGCTCAATATATTCAAAAAGATCCTGAATCTCATTACTTATCTTCGGCTTATATGATGGAAGAACTAGAACTATAAGGTAATATTTAGGATTATCTAACTTTCTAGTTATTACTTCTTTTTAATTATTAAAATCATGACCATTATATGACTTTCAATTAATTTAATATAAATATTTCCAAATCCGTTATCCTTTAGATCCTATCAATTTTTGCTCACTTTTTATGATATAACCATACTAATTATTAATAATTGCATTGATTATCTTTATAGCTAATTTAAGATCTAGTATTTCTTTTGCATGAGACCTAAAGCCAAAGAGCAATAAAGCTTGACTTTGAATTTCTATAAATTTTTCATGAGATGTCTCAAACATAACTTTTACCTGATCATTAGAGAGAATATATTTATCATCTATACCTGTAAAATCAAGCAACTGTAAAAGCCCTCATACAGCTTCCCAATGATTTGCTGAATATATTTTGCATAAATCTTTTGCTACTGAATTCTCAAAATTATCTTTAGCATTATAATAGATATCTTCTCATTGTGTGATGTCTTTGGCCTTTAATTCTTCTATTGCACTCTCTTCATCATAATCTTGCTTGTAAAAATGAGATAGATATAAGAAATGTTTTCTAGATTTGGGTGGACTAAAATATTCTACAAAATCTTTATCACAGAGTTTATTCCAATCCTCAATGCTTATACTATTTTCACCATAAAGATTCTACATATAAAAATGCTTAAGTGCCATAATATCTGCAACTGAACATTTTGAATCGAGTTTAAGATATTCAGCTTCCTCAAGAGTAAGATTTCGAGAAGTGGTGACTGCATCAAAATTTGTATTCTTGATAACTAAAGCTTTAGCCTTAATCTCATTATAAACTTTTTTATGATTCTCTATAATTTCTTTATTTTTGTTCATTTTTATTAATTTAAGACTTGCTCCAGTACTGGCAATAAGGCTATATGAAATCTCGATAAAATTTTTGATTGAAAGATATTTCTGATACTCAACTTCAATAAATGATGTTACAGTAGGAGATTGATCAAGTTTATAGAAAATGCTATCTATATTTCATTCATGATATCTCTTAATTGCTATAGGCAAATTATTAGGCCAGGCAACTGTAAGTTCTACCCAAATATTTTTATGATCTGGTGAACAAGAAAATTCACTGGAAATTTTTTGATAATAAAGTGAAAGTATATGCTTTTCATAATCATGAATTCAGAACATCATCTGGATAAATGCTTCTACATTAACTGGAATTCCAATATTTGTAATATCTATAACTATATCAAAGTGATTAGGTTTCTTGAAAGAAATATCTGCTTCTACTGTATTTGTATAAGTCACATAATCAAGTTCACTTCAAGTGATATTAATATCTAAAAAGTCTTTTTTCATTGTTTTCTATTCATGTCTCCATAATAGGTACGAGCTTTAAAAGATAATTTAGAAGCTTCTTTTACTAATGCTCAAGCCATATTAGAACTTATTATAATAAATACCACACGTTTACCATGCTTCAAATACTCAAACCCTATTTGAATAGCTTCAATTCCACTATTTGGGTTATAAAGATACTCAATAGTCTTACCTATAAGCAGTTGGAATTTATTATCAATTACTCAAATATTTTCATCATGATAAGCCTTGAGAAATGTTAGTATACTTTTATTTGTAAATGCATCCATGACTAAAATATGTTAGGCCAATTTTAACATATCATACATTATATTTTCAGATTCCTGCACATTTGAATCGCTATTTATTTGATATTGAATTGTATTGACTTCATCTAAAATAGCTATAATTGAATGGGCTAAGAATTCTATACAAGAGAGACTTTTAACTTGAACTATGATAATATCCTACTTATCTATAAATAAGCTTTGTTCATCTTGATAATTACAGATTCTGAGTCCGGATAATTTAAGATCATTAATTTTACCTATTGATTCATTATTAAGAGTTTTTTGGTAAGAAATTCAGATGATGCAAGGCATATTAGCTTTATTCTTGGCTAAATAATTGAGATATTTTCTTAGACCTTTTGTTTTTTCTGTCATTATAGGAAAGCGAATCAAAGTTATACTGGATTCTTTGCTTAAAAAATTGGGATAAGCTTCTGAAAAATCTTCCATTTCTATTACATTAATAATTTCACCAAATAATTCAGAAAGTAAAGGAGGATTTAATACTGCTTTGGCTATTCTTTCATTTAATTCTCACTTAGGCTTTTCTTTCGACTCAACTTTGTCTGATATCTTACCAAAGCTCAGCCCCTTATGATCTGGCTTATATTGTTTTTGGCAATAATATTTAAGTACAAAATATCTATTTTGATGAATAAATCCATAGAGTTGATCTTTATCATGCTTAACATCATATATAGGATATTCTTTAACAGATTATGCTTAAAAGTTAATGAATCTCTTCTTAATTCTTCCAATCTGAAGCCACCCATATTCTGCAATAGCTAAATTAGCTCCTTTAACCAAAGCATTATTGTCATTAATAGGTTGAAATTCTACTTTTACTGGCTCCTCAGAAGAAAAGGTTCGTGACCAGATCACAGAATAATTCTCTTTAGGCTGAACCAGATAATCATCTAGATTTTTAAATCCATTTTTAACTGAAAAAATAGCTGATCTTTTTATATGATCTTTCTTTGCTGATCCTAGAAGCTGAAGATTGAAATGTATTTTGGAAAGGCCATTATTAATAAATTTTGAATAAGATTCTTCAACTAATTCCATAATCTTTTCTGTGAATCCCTTAAGCTCTCTATAATTTATGAATTGGGTACAAGGATAAATAATATGCCAACTACATTTCTCAGTATTTGATGAACTAGTTAAGATAAAAGAATTTAAGTAAGACATATAATTAGGAATAAGACTTAATGCATCTGCACAAGTGACTAAAATTTGAGATAATAAATCTTCTCAAGTAATTTTTTTATCATCTAAGAAAGGCTATTTAGAATTTATAGGATCAGACTT
The DNA here is from genome assembly GCA_910591765.1 of Ambispora leptoticha. Classification (NCBI taxonomy): domain Eukaryota; kingdom Fungi; phylum Glomeromycota; class Glomeromycetes; order Archaeosporales; family Ambisporaceae; genus Ambispora; species Ambispora leptoticha. Next base: position 24,958 of record CAJVPS010000166.1, on the reverse strand, counting down.
TTGCCTTGCATTAATATCAATAATCAAATGAAGAGGCTGATTATCATTAATACATTTGTGAGTATCAGATATTTTATAAACTTCAGAGAGATGATTAACTAATGCAAACTTTTCTTTTATTCGAATTATATAGTGAGAATAAATCTCTTTGGGCTGGTATGCATCTAAAAGTATAGTATCATTTCTATCAGTATAACTATTGGATGCAAGTCAGTATTTATAAAATGTATATTCTTTATGACCAGGTTTATAATCAAGATCTGTTAAACCCATAAAAAGCTATTTTGCTTTATTATATTTGGCTAACTTTTGATTTAAGCACTGTTACTATAATAATTCATGAAGACGTTTTTTTACTTCACTAGACAAACTTATTTTATTAATTTATATATATATTATTTGTATATGTACATTATTTGATCTAACAAAAAATATATATTTTTAAAACTATATTAATTGGTAGATAAATCTTTAAAATAAAATTAATTATTCCAGAAATTTTAGCTGGACGCTAAAAAAATTATATATTTGATTGAAGTAATTATTATATATAATCATAATGATATTATATCATTGCTTATATATTCATAGAACTGGAAAAATCTGTAGTTGACATAGTAAATCAAAAAGATGTTATATTTATCATAATTCTCTAATATCTACTTCTTGTAGAGATTGTGATGAGTCAAATAGATCTAAATATAATGCATACAATAAATATATAGAAAAATATAAAAGTAAAGAGAATTATGACAGAAAAAAGCAGGATGAGTTATGTACACAAATTACCATATTTAAGAATTATATATCTGATTTCTCCGATTCTATATATGAAGTCTAATTATATATCCAGTATATATATATATTGATTATTTTTTCCAGGATCTCTTTAAGTAATATTATATCCTTTTTGATCTCATTAATATTTTTAGTAATTTTATTATGTAAAACTATAGATTCTAAAATTTTTAATCTATTCTATATCTTGTTTATGTCCATTTTCCGATAGAATTATAATAACCATGACCCATTCAATTTTTGGATATAGCTATCAGCAGATAATTAATTTTGATTTGAAAAAATATTTTTTATAGTGTAAATAACTTAAAGAATTATTTATAACCTACTTAATATTAGATCATGTTAGCTATTGTAACTAAAATCATTAAAAATATAATCTCAATAACAAGATGAGTATATCTGAGCTCAGTAAATACATCTCAGAATTTCTTGAAAATCTTACTGATGATAGAAAATGGAATCAAGATTGATGATATCTTTGAGAAAATTTTAAATTTAACAGTGATTAGGTAAGTATATTAATACCTAATCAAAGAGATAGTAAGGCTAAGATTATAAATATTATCAAGAGCAGTTGCAAAATAGCTATAGCTTCACCTCCAAAAGATTTGGAAGAGGAGATTATTAGAGAGATAACTAAATAAATCTTATAGAATAGATATGACTTTAGTAAAGATCAAGTGAATGCCTTATTTGCTTTGTAAAGTGACTTATATTATCTCTCAATCCAGAAAAATAGAAGTAGTTACAGTATAACTATCTCAGATAAAAACATAAATATTATGTTTTTCAACAAACTCTCAAAAGAAATTGAGGAAGAAACTATTAGAGATATAGCGCAACAGATTTTACAGGATAAACTTAGTATTAGAGATGTGAGAGCTAAAGCTTATGTCTTAGCCCTATCAGCAAAAAATACTAATATTAGCTTATCACATCTCACTTATCTTTGTAGAAAATTAAGGAATCTTAATGCATCACTTGAGATAATTGAGATTACAAAATTTCCAGATATTACAAAAGATATTAACAAAATCCAAAGTGTCAATTGGAAAAAGACTAAAACTAAATGTATTAATTATTCAGATGAATTTATATTAGAATCGGTCAAAGAAAGATTAGATGCGTATAATTTAAAAACTCTGCCCAATTATTAGGCTCTTGCTGATATTATGGTAATACTTTATATTCATCCTGCTGAACTTACAACTTTACATATTACAGATTCTAGAGTAACAGGATATGTAAAAAATTAGGGTCAACCAGATATTCCTAGAAAATTTAGATTTATGAAAAAGAATTAAGAATGAGCCAAAAAACTACTTACTTAGATTTAACGTGCTATATCATCTGGATGAATGGGTGATCTAGGTAAGTCAGAAGTTAAATGATTTAATAAATTCTTAAAAGATTATAATTTAATTTTCAAATACTTATGAAAAATGAGTACTGTTTATGGTATGATAGTACATAAGGCTAAGAATATGATCTATACTTATACAATTACTAGAGAATGTCTACATCATTTATCTGATAATCATACTTTTCCTGTGTAAAATTATATTATAGTCAATTATAGAAAAAGAGAAGTTCCTTATAAGCAAGCAAGATGATTTCATATCTATGATCAAGATTAATTGCACTTCTTCATTTTTACCATATCTACAGTAAAATCTTCATCATTATTAGATGATTCAGACCCAGATAAAACTGATTTTATTTCTGCAATTAGTAATTATTAGTTATTTTTTTTTCAGTTGAATATATATATTACATAATATAACTTACCATAAAAGTAAAGATAGTTAAAGCTAAAATAGGGAAGCAGAAAGTTAATTATCATCTTGAACCAGAATTTTTGGGGATCTCTATGTGTACTGATAAACTTCTCAAGAAAATTGGTGGTAAAATTAGCAGAAAGTTGACTTCTGAAGAAAAAGATAGTAAATTCATCAGAAAAGAAATCACAGCTTTACTTGGATTAGCCATAATCCCAATTATCTTTACTTCTAATGTAATAAACAATAATTGTCTTAGTAATTATGAATCCATTACAATTTTGACTAAAGTGCTTGTAGAAAAATATGATCTCAAGATACCTAATTATATTCTGCTTGGTAATAATTGGTTCTATAGATGCAATAACCATGGAATCCAGATGTATTTACCAGAAATAGTAACAGACGCAAAAAATACTTTTGTAAGAATCACCTTACATATTAAGAATCTCAGTTGAAAAGTTAATACAACTAAAGCTAAAAAGAAGCCAAGAGTTAATGTATCTGTTAATAAAAGAGATATTCATGATTTTTATAAAATACTTTCTGGGAAATCGAAAGATTCACTATCTCACAGATTAAATATTTCTACATCTTCTAATTCAAATACTTCTGATTCGATTACTTTAGATAGCAATTCAGATAGTTCTTCTACATCTAGTTCAGAAATAGAAATTATATATAAGACTGAAGATATAAGAAAATATCCTATTCTAAAGTGTAAAGTAAAATGTAAAGTTAATTATTGGAGTTTATAATAGAGTTGCATATAGTATTTCTGATATATATTAACATATCTGATTTTATATAATCATAAGATATGAAATATTTTTCTGATTAAAGATATATAACATACAATTTAAGAATGGCGTAACTATTGTGGAGTAATAATAATGCAAAGTATCAAATCTCCAATTTCTCAAAGGGTCTAAATATTTTTGATTTATCTGAATTACTAGAATAGATCTTATATTTTTTAGAAATTGATCAATTTCTCTATCCTGCTTTATTTGTTAATCAGTTTTGGTATCACTGTGGTGCTTCTATTCTATGATGTCACGTTGAGTTTTTCAACAAAGATTATCAGAGAGGTCTATATGATTGAAAGAAATCTCAGACTATTTATTGGCAATTATTAAAATTCAAAAAAGTTATGTGTAGAAAGATAAAATCTCTATTATTCAACAATATTATATCTCAGATTGAAAGATTTAAAAATCTCAGATGCATTGATTAGTACAATTTTATGTTCATGTCCAGATATACGCATTCTTATTCTTGATAAAAGTTTGGGTTTCATTAATATATCAATTATAAAAATTGCGAGATTTTCTCCAAAACTATAATATCTGAGTCTTAATTCATGTAAATATCTTATTGATTAATATATCACTGAAATTGTTCACTCATGCCAAAATCTTAAACATCTTGAGCTTGATAATTACTCGATTAGTAATAAATCTATTGAAGAAATAGCCCATAATTATACTAATTTGAAATATTTTAGTTTGGAGAGGTGTAAAGAGATTAGTAAAGAAGTGATGAAAAAACTTAATCCTAAAATTAAAATTGAATACTCTAATTATTCAGATAAAAAATAGTCCAATTCTGATCTACCTATTCTAATATTTACTGGTATATTATTAGATGAAATAGATCTTATTTCTGCACTCAGTAATTACATCAGAGAGATTAGTGAGATTAATCTTAATCATTCATGATTTACAAATAATTTTATGTAGTAGCAGAGAATGGATAATTATTTACTGAGTTATTTTTTCATTTATAATATATATCATTAAATAATATTTGACATGATTTTCATAAAAACAATCATAGAGGGAAAAATTTCAGTAAAAGTATTAATCAATATAACATCTAAATCCAATACTATTAGCAAGTGCTTGTATAATAAGCTTGAAGAAGATTATAAGTTAGAAGATATATCTGGTGATGATTTGATAGCCAAAGAAATAAAATACTTAGATTTGCAATTTTGGTATAAAGAAAAGTGGTGAAGCTTAGATAGTACCAAAATAATAGATTTTCAAATTCTCAAAAATCTATCATTTGATTTGATGCTAGAACGAGATTGGTTATGGATGTGTGAAGTAAAAATTAGCTTTGGATTTTCTCTGGAAAATTGTAAATGCTATGCTAAAATTGAGATAGATGGTATGAGTATCCCATTAATTGAAGAAGATAGCAGATCTATAGATGGCTCTTCAAGTCATAAAACCAGCTCCACTAAAAATAACTTATCTATTGCAAAGCAATAGAACTTTGTCCCTAAATTAACAGAATCTAAATCTGGTCTAGCTCAAGAGGAGGTTATAAATATAATTAACAAAATTCTCTCAAATATCGAAGATAGACTTGAAGGAGAATCAGAGATTTGATACTCTGCATCATCATTATTTTGTAATAATAAGCAATAAAAGAAATGTTATGGAATATTTCACAATAAATCTGAGATAGAGACTAATTCATCTAGCTTTGATTCAGAATTTACAGATTCAGACTGATATGATCTTGATCAGATAAATCTCTGAAAGAATCATGTTCATGTTAAAAAGAAAAAGATTGACTCTTCTATCCAAAAACATCGTAAAAATAAATGTGTCAACTATATTCGCATTGCAAAGTAGTGATTCATCCAATCAGAATAATTAAAAAACCAGAAAATTATTAATCCACATATATAGTAGATTCTCTTTATTTTTTTAAAAAATTATCAGATGTAACTAAGTAGACATGATCTTGAAGTTTGGTACTTTTTTAATAATTAAATAAAGTTTATCTATATTTGGAATTTGTATTTTTTAGTCTTAGTCTATATTTGGTAATGAATACGTATAATATATCTTTTACAGAAAGTGCATCGTGTATTACATATAAATTATTATTAGTATATTTTCAATCATAATATAAATATATACCTACCTGATAGTTATTTATTTACTTTTTTCATGTAAAAATAGTATAATTAACTGAATACGTATATCTTGGATTTATATATCTCAGATTTGTCTATCTTAGACCAGGTAATCTCAAATAGTGAGTGTCATATATTCTTATCGCTAGAAAATCAATATGCTTATAATTCATCAAAATAAATTATGCGACATGTTAAAAATAGATCTACACATCTCTTCCATTCTTATAGTATACATCACTTGCAAAATATAATAATTATAACACTCTTGAAGAGATGGTTTGAGAATCCAGGCTCTATGAGGTGCTCTTTGAGTATCACACAAAATTTGAATCATATATTCTAGAATATATAGTTATTAATCAAATAGATTTAGCCATGAAGTGACTGCTTTTAGCAAATATTCTAAATATGATATAATCGATAAATATATCTGGTTTTAATATCACTACTATTATTGATAAAAAAGATAAAATACTTCCTAAACTATATATTAATCATCTTGGTTTTGATATGAAGTATGCTGTGTCATATATATCACATTATCATAAAACTTATGCTAATAAACTCAATCAAATTTTCAATAATGAGAAATTATTTAATACTTTATCTACTATAAAATAGAATGAAATACCTGTTCAATAGGCAATACAAGTAAGAATTCCATTACAAGATTTGTTAAATTTAGGAAAATTTAGTGTATATTATTGATATTGTTTATTTATGTCATTTGATAAAGATAAATTTATTAATTTCGATTACTATAGACCAAAAATTCATAAAAGTTATATGGCTATTTGTTTTAGTTGCTAGAAACTCATAAAAATTGATAATGTGAATCCTAAAAAATTATTTCATTTTACTAGACAGAGGTATGTTGATTATCTTGAATCTAAAGATCTGATACAGAAATATTAGGATCACGAATGTAATAAACCAAAGACTGATTTTGGAAAAGCAAGAATTATACAAATAGTTTATCGAAATTATAAAAATAGATCTGAGTCATTAGCAACCTAAGCTTAGAATGCAATGAGAAATAATGGTACTTCTGATGATAAAAAATTTCTAAGTTTAACTCGATATGAAGTAAAAAATTCTCAGACTTGAGAATAATTTAATCAATAGCGTACTAAATAAATTGAATTATATAAAAACAATCCCATGATGTGCAGTTGCATTATTAATAGACAATATAAAGAATATTATATTTCAGATAATTAGATAGATTCTAAAAAAAGTCAATTGCAAGTTAGATTCCAAAAGTGACTTTTAGAAATAGAAGCATAGTACTTTAGATTTTATTTCATTATCTCTGAGATTGATAACATTTTTTACTTTAGTTTTTATATACAGTTATTTTACCTGACACAAAAAACTCTCTTAATATAAATAGACTTTATTTATTTTTCAACATCTACTTTAATCTCAATCAGGCTGGATACTGATAGCTATTTCATTAGAGAATAATAGTAAATAAGAGTTAAAATCATCCACTCCAATTCCAAATACAACTGGATATGGACAACTTCTCAATTATATAAGAAGTGATGAGTAGGATATACTTATATTATTGTATTAATAAATAACTGAAAAAATAATTATTCAATTGTTATACCTTATTTTATCTGATTTCAAAGTATTATATCTTCTGAAATCTCACCCTGATTAGGCAGAATGTTTATTATCTTTTAATCCCTTGATCTCCTTTTCTAGATCAAGAGAGGTGTCCTATCAAAGTGAGAAAGACTCAGATCTGGATTTATTCAAATCTATAACTATAAACTCTTTTTGTCTCAAATAACTGTCAATAATTTTTGAAGCTTTTTGTGAATCTACATCAGTGTAAGGACTTATAATATCTATAAGTTTTCGAATAGAGCTCCTACCATTAAAGAGAATAATATGAGTAGCATTTTCACAAATATCTATTGAGATTTTATGAAATTTCTGAGCAATATAAATTGAGAAAATATTCTCATAATGATCTTGAGTGAAAAATAGAATAATTTTTTTCTGTATAGCTGGAGGATCAGAGTAAAGATCTTCAAATATCGCTAATATACTTCTTTTAGCATTAAACTTTTTAGGATCTGAGATTTTATCAGAAGATAGTATAGAAAATGTAACATCTTCATAATAGGACTTTGATTTGTCTTGGACAAGATATTTATAAAAATCTTGAACTATTTTATATTTTGACTTATTTAAATGATATCTAAAAAGAAATATATCATCATATTTAACATTGCGTTTCTCTATCTTAGAATGCTTTTTCTTCTTAAATATGTAATAAAATTTGGGTATTATTAGCAAGTTTAAATTCATATTAGTCTTATCTGAATTACTAGCCCCTGTCATCATGATACGAAAAGACCATGCTGATGCATCTTTATCTCCCTGATATTTTTTTGAAGGTTTTACCTCATCCACAACAAATACATAATATAACATCTTTTTGTTATAAATATATATTATGTTTTTTTTATTCCGATGAATAATCTGATTTTGATATGCTATTTATAGTATATCTATATTTTATAGATAACCTTTCTTTTGTAATTTGCTTTTTATATATGTAAATAAATCAGCATAATATGGTATTTCAATAAGATCTATACCTTGCTCTTTATATATATTTCATTTTTTTTGATCATGCTTTCTTTGATTATCTAGATCATCTTGATTTTTATGATATAAATTATCGCGATGATAGTATTGAATACCCTGGAATTCGAATGCTAATTTTAATTCTTCATTATACCTATCTAATTGCATCTCATTCAAAAATAATGATTTACATGATAGAAATTTCTTACCTAATAGATCTTCAAAAATATATCTTATATTTCTCTCAGTAATGTGATGACATAAGAGATACCATTCAAATTTTGTAGCTATTAATAAATATGGATACTCAAATTGATGTTTACCATTCTGACATGACCAAAGATATACATTCTGATCATTAATTCAACCAGTTTTAGCTAAAATACTTTCATCACATTTCTTGGCATATTGTTAGATCCTGTCAAATTCACTACTAGAAATACGAATAAAATGTATCAATCCAGAAGGATGATATTTTTGTATAAAATTATAAGATAGATATTTAACTTCTTCAGGATTTTCTATTACTTGGAATTCTTCTCACTTGAATAATTGATGTGGATTACGTTTCATTAAATGAATAGTAGATTCAATAGGCTCATCTTTGAGATAGTATAAGACTGACTGTGATGAATTCCTTCCAATAATAACCTTTTTAATTCAATAAATATGCAACGAGAAGTATAGATTAGTTTTCCTATGAACATGTCCTTCTTCCAACTCACCTGGTTTTAATAAATATCTTACAATCATTCCTTTTTGTAATCGCAGTTCATCTTTTCCAATAGGTCTTTTAGGTTTGATAGTTACTTTGGAAATCACTTCCCACAATATCATAGCATAGTTAGGACTCATACTGATTAATTATATTTTATTATTATTCATATAGTTGATAATTTTTCAAAATATCTTTTTTCATAATTTTAAACATTCACCTTTTTTGAGTTTTTCTTCTATAGCATATTGAATTTTATATATAAGTTTTGCCAAATCTTGTTTGAATTTTTTTACTAATGTTAAGCTTTCAAAACTATAAAGATCTATAACTCTTATAGAAACATTATAATATTTCATCCTTTGAGAGAATGTTCCTTTGAACTCCCCCATACTATCTACCATCAATAATATCAGTCATGTGAGAGAATTTTTGGGATTATTATATATTTTTTTGATTGCATTCCAAACTTCTAAACTATTTTTTGATATTAACGTTATTATATATTTAAATCTTGTCACCATATCTATCAATACCAAGATGTGTAAATATACTTTTCCCTTTTTCTAATCATTATAAATATGAGGTAATAGATCATATTGGTGTAATTTATTAGAAATTTAATATTTAGAAAAGCTAGCCTAAGTCTTAATCTTTGGTGGATGATAATATATTTGATAATTATACTGATTTTCTAACCACTTTGTTATATCTTTGAGTCAGAAATGACCATACCCTTCTTTTTTGCATACCTTTTGAAGAGCTTTTATATTCAGATAAAACCCAGGAATATTATAATAGAGTGCATGACAAACTATAACTACCTCAGCATATGGATCTATATATATAGTAGGTATACTCATTTTGGCTATATCTTTACTTTGTATCAATATATTATGCCATAAAAAATAGCTATAGCATTTCGTCGATCACACTCCAATCAAATATCTCATAGGTCAAGCTCTGATCAGGAATTGGAATTGGAGCAGGTGAATCAAGCTTTGAGAGATGAGTTATCTAATGAAGTTTCAATCAATAAATCAAATAAGAAATATATAAAGAATCTGGAACATAAATATATCCAGTGTGAGAATGAAATTCAATCTCTCAATAAAGAACTGGAACAGCTTGAGAATGCTTCAGAGAAAGAAAAAGCAGAGTTAAGATCAGAGATATCATCCCTTAAAAGAAACTTATATCAAGCTAAAAAGGATATCTGAGATAAGGTATCCTATATTGATAATATAGAGAAGCAATTACAAGAATCAGAAGAGCGGGTTCAAAATCTAAGACATAGATTCAAAATTATTTCTTCTCGAAAAAGCTCTCCAAGTTTATATAATTCAAAAGAGGAAGATATAGATATGGCGAATCTTGATCTTTTTATACAAATCAACTGAGGCTTGGATCGTATTGAAAACCATCTTAGAGGTGCTGGAACGCCATTAAATAATCCTATTAATATTATAAATGATATTAGAGGTTCTTTGAATGTTGTCCGTCTTAATTACCAAAACACATATCAGGATATAGATGGTGTTATTATTCAATGAGATGATAGAGATAATCAGATAGTTCAACTACAACAGGATGTCAATTTCTATAGACAACAAAATGCTAATCTTCAGAATCAAACCAATCAACTTATTCAAGCACGAGATACCTTGCAAAATCATGTTAACCAACTTATACCAGAATGAGATACCTTGCAGAATCATGTCAATCAACTTATACCAGAATGAGATACCTTGCGGAATCATACCAATCAACTTACTAGATATCTTAATAATAGCCAACAAAGATATAATTTATGCGGATATTTGTGGCATAATGTTATCTTGATATTAGAAGAACAATCTAAACTCAGGTGTTCTCTTGAAATTATTTATAAGATATATATTCATCGGCTAAAGTGGGAGCTACAACAATACCAGGCTGATAAAGGATTATTAGAATATAATCGAGATTGACTCTTTGATAGATATTATAATAAATTCAAGAATAGAAAGGCAAGTCATATCAAGTGGAAAAATAGAGAGCATAATTTACAGCAATTAATTTTGAATTTAAATCAACAAATATTTGCGCTTCAGAATAATTTATCTCAAAATAATAATCATATAAGAATGGCAGGTTACGCACCCAAACCATTTTATGGAAAAGCTGGTAAAGATCCTGTAGAATGGATTACTGATTTTCAACAATATTGTGAAGCATCCAGACTTGATCCACTAGCAAATGCTCGAACCAGAGTAAGAATTCATGAACTTTTTGAGACTTGTTTAAGAGATGATGCAAAAGATTTTTATGAAACTCATCTCAAGAATAAAAATTGGGAATTGCAACATATTAGTGACAATACGGGCCTTGCAGATCTTGGCGCTATCAATAGATTAGCTAATAATAATGCATTATGTAATATCAATACTAATCAGTTTAGAGGTGGGGCTCTTCAAATAAGAAATACAGTTCCAGCTGACAACAATGCAATTGCTACACCATTGATGCCAGCACATACTGTTTTTGATGAGGATTGGTTAATAGCTGGTGGATAACCAACAGATTTAGCTCCCAATACTCCCAATACTAATGCAAGAGATAATACTATTACCCCTAGTATTCATATTAGACAAGTAATATACTGGCTCAGAACAAATTATCCAACGATTACTGTTGAAAAATCAAAAGTTGTATTTAATAATATTACTCAAGGAACTGATCCTATAGGTCAATTTTATGCACAATTAAAAAGAATGATTGTACTTGCTTATCCAGCACTTCCAGCATTAAATCGGGAAGAAATGATTAGACAACAATTCTTTCAAGGTCTTTCCCCTGACAATAAATTAGAAGTAAGACGTATTGGTCTCGAAAATCCGATTTTTACTTTATTATCAAAATTAGAACAAATTGAGAGACAGAAAGCTGAATTGATGTTAGGGCAGTACGATCCCAATTCTCATCCAGTTACTTCTCATTCACAATCTATAGCTAAGACAAAAGATAGTTACTCAAACAACACAGGTGTGAGTAGAAATAAAATGGAAAATTATGTAAATTCTTGTATGACTTCTACACAATCTCAACTTGTTTCTTTACAGACAGCTCCTCAAAGACAAGAAGTATAATTATTATGACTCAGTCAAATGGAACCAGGTAAAATATATTGAGATCCACTTTTACATTTGAATGACCAAGAATGGATGAGAATAGATGATGCAACAGATCATCTTAGTGCTTTAGCAGGTCTATTTACTTTACAATCATTAATAGATATAATTACTAAAGGAGTCATTGATAAATTTTCTTCCTTCTTGCCTAAGAAAAATAGAGAGAGTGTATCAAAAAATGTTGAAGTCAACTCGGATGAAGAACTGGCTAATCGTATAAGTAAGTTATCAATAAATAAGGCTATATCTAGACAGGTCAAGAAGGAGATTAAGAAAACATCCCAACACAGATGCTCAAATTGCAATAGGACCGGACATAATTCTCATAAATATACTCGGAAAAGAAAATCCAGGAGCGGGTCCAAGAAGAAAGGTAATATCAATAAGATTTCTATAGATTCAGATTCTGAGTCTGATACTAACTCTTCAGATAATAATTCCAACTCCAACTCTGAGACTGGTTCTGAATCGGAATCTGATTCTATGAATGACTTAACTGAGACTGAAATTGTAAAAATTATCAATGCTGTTAATTCAAAAAAAAAAGTAAAGTGGAAGAGTAGATTGTCCTCTAAGAAAATACCTAAATCTCATAAGACTAAACAGAAAGGTGTTGCCACCTCTAGTAAGTCTCAAAATAAAGTGACTACTCTTGAGCAGAATATTCATCAAATTTTGTTAGATATGCTTGAAAAGGTCTTACTCCCACATCAGTTAGAGAAACTTAAATCTGAAGACAAATATTTAACTACTCCAGATTTTATAAATCACTGAGAACCAATCCCAGCAATACCTGATTCAGATGAGAAGGATGAGACTTTAGAAGATCCTATGGAGATAGACTTCATTATAAAGAAAAAACCTACTATAACTATCGCAACTATACCATGTAAAATTAAACGTCTGAAAATTCCAATAATGACATTAGATTCAGCCATCCAATTCGTGATTGTAACAGATGATATTATTAAACATGTGGGTAGGAAAATTGATAAATCAGAGATATATGATCTCAGTGGTATTACTACAGTTCCAACTAAATCTATTGGAGTCATCCGTAATTTACCAATAACATTCCCTTCAGGTTTTACTATATATGAAGATTTTGTAGTTGTGAAATATAAAAAGCCAACATTAATATTTTCGAATCCACTTCTCAAGAAATACAAATATGCTATAGATTGGACCAAAGATGAGTTAAAAATTCCTTTTAATGGGAAGGATTATATTATTCCTGTAACTATGCACAATGTCAAGAATAAACTTAAAGTAAATTGCGCTACTGCATCTCAAAATGATAGAGATGAAGTCCCATTGCTTTGCAGGACCGAAGGGATAACCCTAAAGGGTTATAAGCCTTTGATATCCGATAAACTTTCTTAAGAAGTGGATAGTAATGAGAGTAATAATGATTCATTAGAAGAATGGCATGCTCCTGCGAGCTTTAGTCCAGATGATGCAGAGTATCAAATCTTTGATTCCTCTGATGATTCATTATTAAAAAAAAATATGTAAATTGTGAGAGGGCTATCAAAATTATTACTGAGCTTAATATTCATAACAGACTTTTACAATCAAAATATGAAACTATGAATAAAGAGAAAACTGATTAAGAATTGACACAGAGTGACTATTTAATATATGATCTGAACTTTTTATTAGCTCATCTTCCTCCTTTAATACCTTCTCAAGTTGGCTATCACTATTAGTGGATGAATCAGAAATTCATACAGATTTGGACTTTGATTGCCTCTTTTTCGTCTGTTTATCTAGAATACCAGCAGAGCTATGCAGAATTATTTTGGTATCTTGCAATGGAGAATCGAGATGGAAATCATTATTTATATTTTATCCAGGAATTTCAGTGTTTGGCAAGTAAGCATTTACAAGTATAGATGATTGAGAAGATGAATGAGAGTATATCATTTGTTGTTTACGCTTCCGATTTTCAATATAATCTTCAGCTCGAACATAGGATATATGATATTTTTTTGCCATAGAATTTATAGCATTGGATACTCTACCAGGTAATGTTTTAATATCTTTGATTGCCTCAACTGATAAAAATCTCGCATTAGCACTATAATATTCTTTATGAATATGACTCATATCAGAAAATTTCTATTGTTTATAGCTATTAAAAAATAAAGAAAAGTTTCAAAATGTTTCGAGATGTTTCAAAATGTTTGTATATGTTTCAGAATATTTAAAAAAATTTTAATATGTATGAATATTTGTACTAATTATTTATTATATCCATAAATTTCTATATATCATGGATAGATATATAAGATATGTGATACTTTTTAGCTAAAATCGATATTGCATTTTGCATACCTTTACTATTTATTATTTCACAAATGGTTTCAGGTAAAAGGTATATTTTATTTAATTGAAATCTTTTAGATATTCTCTAATAATCAGAAATTTTATGATTTATCTTATTTTTATTACACATAGTTTAGCCAAATTATATGGCCAATGTGCAAGATAAAGAATCTCGTATTGTAAAAGTTATATCTGGATTAAATTCTCATAATAAAAAATTACAAGACAGGTATATAAAGCAAGATCAGGGATTTGATCATGAATGGAAAGATTGGGAATAGGAGAGAAAAAAATAGAGTCAGACATTAGATAAATCCAATACTGCGATTCAGAATTTACGTGCCCATGATCTGGAGCTTATTACTGAGACTAAACGTCTGCAGATTAAAAATACTAGCAAAGATATTTCTCTTGCAAGTTTTAAAGCCAATAACGATATAAATTTCAAGAAAATTAGATCACTTGAGTCTATAATTGAGATATTGGAAGGTAAGTTAAAATCGGCTCAGATGAATGTACTTTCGGTTCAAAATGACTTGTCAGAAAAAGAATCTGAGAATCTATCCCTCAAATCTAAAATAGTTGAATTAGAAAATATAAAGAGTGAATTGGAATTAAAAGTTAATGAGCTAGAGTGACTAAAATCAGAGGATGTATCGAAACCTATAGTTGGTGGAGATAACAAAAAAAATATAACCAAGTTTGATGATATATCTGCAGTATTGCAAAGTAATAACACTCACGTGTCTAATAAGGAATTAGAGATTCGAGGCTATGCCTCATCTAGCAAAAATCTAAGTAAGTATTTTATACGCGAAAAAAATATGGATCAAACTGAAAAAATCGATAATGGTATCTCAACATATACTAGGCCTTTAGGTACCTTAAAGAGATATGATGAGATTATTGAACTATCAAAAATTGATACAGAGATTAATCCTGAGGTAAGTGATGAAACTAACATTAGTGAAATTATATCTGAAAATATGACTCCGCACCTTGCTCAATGGGAAAATCACAATTCCTCTTTGATTGAATCGCATTCTCAGATTCTAATAGGAGGAATAGGAGCAATTCCCATCATATCAAGTACTTTGATATCACCACTATCGGCATATATATTACTTGCTCTGTTAATTATTGCCATTATATAGTTCGTGGTATGCAGGTGGAATATAGGTAGGCTCAAAGAGCCAGGATTCAAAGAGTCACCTTATGGTCCACTCCACAATAAAAAAGTAATTGGCTATGGAATACGTGGATCCGATAACAGGCTATCTATTTGAACTTCAATATTATTTATGTACAAAAAATATTATTAATAATGTACAAGTATCTTAGTGAAGTCTGGCAATTTTAACCAAGAATACTTAACAATATAGCATAACACAGCCAATCAATTCAAGGCTTTGATATATTTCATAAGCCATTTTTTAGCTTCTCTTTGGGAATATACATCAATTTGTTTTTCTTTCTCATCTAAATCTTCAAGTTGCATAATTTTATGTGAAGATGATGATTAATATTTCTCATCTTCATTAATAAACCGCGCACACAATCCCAACATACTTTCTAAATAGTGGTTGATATTTATTTCCATATTCTGCTCTTTTGCAAACTCTGGATATTCCATATAATCGCTAATTCTATACTATATTAATTGATTCTTTTCATCATAATAATGCTCACCTTTTATTACTACATAACTAAAATGTTCACCGGGATCTGGGATATTTAATTTTTTTTCTTTCATTTGAGCTATAAAATGCTGGACACGAGGATTTTTTTTCTTAGACTTCCACATAGCTATTCCAATAAATTGACTAAAGTCCCATTGTTTATGTTTGGCTTCTCTAAGAGTATCTTCAACAATTTCATGGATTGATCGTGTATTATTTATATCCATAGCTTCCCACATAATTTTTTCACCAATAAATTTGAAAAGCTGAGACTGGCCTTGTTTTACAGTATCAATCCCTTTTTTAAAGAGATTATCTGGCTTGAAATTGATAACTTCTTCATGTGGTATACCGAAGTATTTTTTCTTGCTGGTAAAGCAAACAGGGAATAATACCTCTTCATATGCTATTTTAAGATAAGATGTACCATTTTTTATCCTAAGGTAAATATTTACTTGATTGCATAACTTCTTCATCACAACCATAGTAATTTTAACTATTTCAGACCAGTATTCATCCTTGGAAAGCCAGTTTTCATTAAAAGCTCTATCACATTTTTCATAATACTTATCTGGAGAGGTAAGATATAAAGAATCAGTATCACCATATTTTATTCCAAAACCTTTTCCAGATACAAATTTGATAACAAGATTAATATTATATTGACCCGCAGAAGTGATTCCTCTAGCCAATTCACGAAGAAAGAATGGAGATTTGCTGTTTCTTGCTTCTCCGTAAAAAGTATTCATATATACCTTTAAAGCAAACTGCTTGGAATTTAAATAATTATAATCAAAACATATAGATGAATATTCTGAATTTAAGCTTTCTGGGATTTTTTTACCTTTTTCTTTAACTGAACTTATCATTTTCCCAATATGTTTCTTTTTCTTTCCTAATAAAGCAAGTTGTGCTTTAAGATTTACTCTCTTGTTGAATAGATCCTCTAATATAATAGGATATAAACCCTTCTTCTCAAATTGATTATCATGTCTTACATACCAAGCATGAATAATATGATTATTAAATGGAAACTCAATCTTATGCAAGTTATTTCTATTTTTTTATACAATATCAGCCTCGCTATAAGTTAATATCATTTTTTCTGGAGAAAGGTTGTAAGCTATAATAAGACTAGGATATAAAGATACAAAATCTAGTCCTATAACAGGCCTCTTCGTCTTAATTCCTTTTTTAGGTGGAAATACGTATGTACTGGGATACTTACCTTTTTCTATATTTTTACATGATCTCGTACTAAATAGTATATTACGTTTAGTGGCATAAGTCCCCAGAAGATTTCGTATCTTCATTCTATTTACCCGATAATGTGAATTAAACAAAAATACATAGGCTATAGAAGCGACCTCCCTATAATCATTAATTACATTCTGCTTAACCATAAGCTCCTGACAATGCAATACATCTATAATACAATAATATACTACTTTACATATATTTTCTATAGTAGAATGTGATTTATTTAGGAAAATATTTTCTTTCACTTTTGAATAAATTTTCCATATTTTGTTATATGGCATATCCGTTTTACCCCCCAATCCACATATTTTTAAGTAAAATGCAAGTGAACTTTTCCTATCAACCTCTGCATGAGGGTAAAGTTTCTTAAAACATGCACGTATATCAATTGGTACACATCCTGGTACTTTAAGAAAAGTAGAAATATAATTATTCTCTGGACTAATCTTGATTATAACTGGCTGTACCCTATCATTTTCTTTCTCACTATTATCAATAACATCTTTTTTAGCACCTTTGGTACTTGCTCTACTAATTTGAAAACTATTTTTAGATTTTGCTCCTATTTTTTCATAATAATTCCATTTTAGAATTTCTTTCTTTGATTTAAATCTTTCCATCATCTGTTTTCATATCTATTCAAGAATATTAAGTCTATAAGCTCTTTCCATAATAAATGGCCAATCATATTCGGAATCACTAAATCTGAGTTGAATATCAGGGATGAAGGCTTTCCAGCATAATGCGAATGCTTTTAGTAAATTTATCTGATTCCTACATACAACTGTTACCTATCGTGGGTCTGGTGCAGTTTCAAGATCAACAAGACAGATTTATTTTAATGGTCTTGGATCATCTTTCCAATGTAAGGTCATACAAATCATAAATACAATATTTTCTTCATCATGTATTTCAGCAAATTTGCCCAACTCTCGTAATTGTGTCTCTATATCTTATGTAAGGATAAGCATACAATCTCTCATGAGTACTGAAATTGGAAAATGGTCACCTATCATTTTTAGATCTTCTACTGATCAAAAATTATTTATAGAAATCCGAAAATCATGTGTATAATGAGATTGTCTTCTGTATCTATACTTACTCATCATAGACCAACTAGAAATTGTGATTCCATTTTTTCTAGCTATTTTACGATGAAATGAGAACATATCATTTGAGACAGTTTCAAAATTTTTATCTTGGATAGCTTGGAGAGCTTTCTTCCTATTCCCACTACCTAATGTAAAAATTTGTAAATATGACTTTTTTTCTATATGATAACCTTGTAATGGAAATGCCTTAATATGTTTTATATTATAAATATTTATAATATTACAGAGAATTTTATCTACTTTTATTTTAAAGTCATCTACAGATTCATTATCAGGCGCAAGTATATCAAAGAAAATCTGGATTCCTGTAAGTGTAACTACCACTTTTTAACCATTGATGAGAGAGCTGTAAAGACGTAAAACATAATAATTTTTTTCATCTATTTTTTCTGATAAACTCTCAAAATCGACAGTTATAAAAGGGATCTCCTCTCATTTAGTCAAAGCGGTATTAATAATTGCAGACAAATCCTCATTATTTTCTGCAACTATATTATCACGGGTTGATAATCCTATTAAATAATCACCACTAAAGTATCGGAATAATTGACCAGTTTTTCCATTTTCCGAAATCTGTGATTGAGAAAAAGCTTTGGGCCTCCAGTGATACAACGTCCTGCTATTTTCTTCCTCTATTTCTGGCTCGAAATTTTCTGGGCTTTCTAGTTGAGAAGGTGGTACTTTCACCTCTACTGGCACGTGATCGATGGTTTCTATTGTGAAACAGCTCTTAAGAGTGCCTTTATAGGCATGAGCTTCACTCTGGAAATTTTGATTATCCACAGTTGACACATCGGTTAGTGCGGATACAATAGGCATGTTATATTTACTTTGGATACTCATTTTTTTTCTGAAAGTATATTATTCGTAATTAAAAAGTTCAAAATGAAAATTAATTTCAAAGAATATTAATCAATACATATTATATACTCAATCGAGATAAATATCAAAAAGAATGGCATTTTATCATTGCCCTATATCCTTAGAACTGGAGAAGTCTGTAATCGGCCATGTTATCATTCCAAGGGATGTAAAGTTTACCGGGATTCACCTATTCATTATCCTTGTAAAGAATATAGTTATATTAAGTTAACTTATTCCGATTATGGTTATTGTGACCCCCATGCACAGAAATATCGTAGAAGAGAGTATAATCATCAGAAGAAGCTGGAGAAGATGGCATAATAATCAGAGGCAGTTGGAAAAAATACATAGTGGGTATACATGCGATATCTTAGTATAATCAAGTATCTCTGAAAATTTTTAGTGACAAATATTTTTCAGAGACAAGAACTCTATCAAATTTCGTGTTTTTTATCTCTTAGAAAGCTTTTTAGATGTTTGTCACTGAAAACTCTAAAAAAAACAAATTTCTTTACTTTTTTTTTTCTTTTTTTATATATGGGTATATCACATATATACGTATATATATTATATGATATATATCAAAGGTATATCATAGGTAAAGTTTTATTTTTCCTAGAATTTTACTTTATTTTTAGTGACTTTCAGTGACAGTATAGAAGAACAAGATAAAAAAGAATTTAAAACGGAAATTTATTAATAAATCTGTCACCAAAGTTGTCTCTAAAGTTATCACTGAAAATTTTTTAGAGATAAAAATAATGATACAATTTGCTGTATATCCTGATATTGAAAACATGAAAAAAATAAGTATTACTAATATTTCTAAACATGCAATCCGAAATTGATTCATTGAGACAGCAAATTGCTACCTTACAGATTGAACTTGCATTAAAAGAGCAGATTCAAAAAATGCAATTCGAAATTAATACATTAAAAGTGCAAATTGATGAGATAATAGGTAATGATGAAGATTATATACCAGATGATACAAATTGGCAGTTATCTCCAATTTACCCTGACTATATTCAATTCATAATCAACTATATTTCATTATGGCCCAAAAATAGAATTGATAAAGTTAATTCAGTAAGTTTATATCAAGCGTATTGTACTTGGTGTGATATTAATAATAAAAAACCATTAAATAACACTGTTCTAGGGAAAAGGTTTTCATATATTGGTATTACTCGGAATCAAGCACGAGTAGATAGTGGAAAAAGAGAATGGCAATATATTCTTGATTGATCTAAAATCATGAATATGATACATGAACTATTTGGTGATAATCATGCCATGAGTAATAATCTTGATAGAATGTCCAGATAACATATACTTTGGTTATATGCCTCTAGCAAATGATGACATATGATTGAATGTATCGTTAGATATATTTTTTATCTACATGGTCTAATATCAGAAATCAGCCGTGAACACTAAATCAGC
This sequence comes from Ambispora leptoticha, assembly GCA_910591765.1. NCBI lineage: Eukaryota > Fungi > Glomeromycota > Glomeromycetes > Archaeosporales > Ambisporaceae > Ambispora > Ambispora leptoticha. The sequence continues at coordinate 4,260 of CAJVPS010000166.1, read as the reverse complement.
ATACAATATATCATTATCGAATTTGAGTTATAACAGAAAACGCAGAAGGATTGGACTAGCAAATAACGATATATAACTGAATGTATTGTTAGTATTTTTTTTGCCTATGTAGCCTAATGGTAGAAATCAGTTACGATTACTAAACTGGTATACATTATATCACATGTGGCTTGATATACAAAATACGCCATCTTGATATGTATCATAAAAAGCAAAATGCATGTCATTCGAGTGTGATCTAAAAAGCAAAATAACCATCATACTGACGCATGTCTTAGCAGTTCTTAATCAGTGATACAAATGTAATCTATATAGCACCTGATATGTAGACTATAAATATCTCAAGTCCGTGTTATAAAAATTAGATCATGATACCTTAGTCTGTGTTATAAAAAATGGATCACGACATCTTAGTCTGTGTCATAAAAATTAGATCACGACACCTTAGTTTATGTCATAAAAAATAGATCATGACATCTTAGTCTGTATCATAAAAAATGGATCACGACACTGATGACGATGTCATATTTCTGTCATTATGAGACATATCCGAGTGAGAATAACCTAGACTAAGTGGAAATAACATAATTATGTTATTTCCACTTCTTTAATAAAGTATAAAAGAGTTCAGATATAATTATTGATAAACAGATTTAAAAAATTATTTTAGATATATTTAATGATTTAAATATAATAAAAATAATTAAAAATTCTACAAATAATATAATTCTATCTATTATAAATTTAGATTTTACAAATTATTAAGAACTAGTTCCAGATATATCTGAGTTAGAAAAAGAAGAAATTATAAATAATCCTATAAAAATTAATTTTATTTAAAAAAAAGATCTAGCTATGAATGTAATAACTACAAAATATAAGTTTAAATAATTAATAATCTTAATGATCACAATAAATTCTAGTGCAAATTTTCTAATTATATCTAAAGATATAATTAAATAATTAAAGTTGGTAATTGATACAAAAGAAAAATATAATCTTAGAAGTATTATTATCATTTCTACTGAATCACTTAAAATTATTTACAATATATTAATAAATTTTATCTGAAATTGCACTATATATTCTGATTTTATAGTAGTTAAATATTTCAAATTCATATTAATTTTATCTAATACTTTTTTAAATAAATATAATTATGATTTGCTTGTATTAAAATAAGAATTAAAACTTATATATAATAGTAAAGAGTATTTTATTCTAATAAATATATATAAAATCAAGAATAAACTTGAAGTAAATTATATTATCACATTTCAAAATAATAAGTCTTTGATATTTAATTAACTTTCTTAAAAGACAGATAATAAGTAATATGCTTCTATAGACTTTAACTTAGATTTTGATAATTTAACTTTAAAAAAAAATATAAATTATGAGAAGTTAAAAAATTATTATATACTACTCTTAAGTCTAAGATTAAAATAAATAATCTTTATGAAAAGTTACTCTTATAAATAAAGATAGCTCCTCAACTATTGCAATATGATGACAAATAAAGCATCACCTAGTTGCAACTAGTTATAACTTATAAAATTTTGAAATTGTAATGTATTACAATAGGTAATAAATAAGTATCACATACTTACTGTGCTATCTTTACTTATAAAGTAAAGATATTTTCATATCTAAATATATCTCTTCTAGAAATGATAATATAAATAAAGAAAAGATAAATCTAACTAGTAACTAATAGATAAATTATATTTGCTTTATTTTTTTTATCTCTTCTAGTTTTTTTTATATAATATATTTAGATTTTTACTACTTATTTTTTTGTAAAGTTATCAGTATTAACTGATATTGAGTTATTATTAGATATTGAATTAGATATATAAATAGATTTAAATCAAGATTTTAAACTTTTCTTTTTTATTTCTTTGCTAAAAAAAGTAATAAATAAATTTTTAACTCAAGATTTTATTTCTTTTAAATGTAAATTTAAAAAACTATAATTCAAAAAAGAGATAGAGCCTCAAGAAAGCTGAGCTTCAAGTTTTCAACTTATCTTTAATTCATTATCTAAAGATTTGCTTTGTAATAAAATTTCACTTTTAGTTTATAATTAAGAATTTATTTATTATTGATATTTTTAATTTTTTATATAATTAATAATATGTAAGTGAGATATATGATATTTTTTTGTTATTATATTTATTACATCAAATACTATTCCTATTAATTCTTTAATTTCTTGAATCATCTCATCTGAAAGAAATATTGTATTAGTATTATAATATTTTTTATAGATATAATCTATATTAGTTATGTAAGTATCCTGTTTTGTAAAAATATTTTTATTATTTATATATAAAGAAAAGTTTTAAAATATTTTGAAATATTAGTTATATATATAATAGTTAATATATAATAAAAAATATATAAATATTCCAGAATATTCTGAAATATTTTATTGTATTTAAAGATATACAAATATATAAAAAAAATAAAATTCTGAAATATTTATATATATTTAATTAATTATTAATATTTTTAGCAAACTAATATGGAAGTTTACTATATAAATCATATATTCTTTCAATTTTTTTATCTCAAAAGTTATGATTTAGAGAATCATTTATGAATTTGAAATTTCTAGATAATATACTTAAAATTATAGTATCTACTTATTATTTACATTCTTAATTTTCTATATACTCTTTAATATAAAAAAGAGATATATGATATTTTTTTACTATAATATAAATAATATTAGATCCTTTACCTATTGAGTTTTTAATTTTCTTAATCATCTTTTTAGATAAATAAGTTAATCTGGCTTTATAATATTTATTAGTAATACTATTTACTCTTTATATCTTATTTATTTTTTTAGTATATTATCTATTATTTAATAGTAATGCTAGTATTTCACTAATTTATTTTATTCTGAATATGAACTTGCAAATAGATATTAAAATACATATTCTTTATGTATATATCCTATTTTATCAATTATAACTAATTTTTAATATTTGTATATTGATAATTTAAATTATAGCTAATATATATATATTTCAAAATATTAAAGACTATTAACTTGATAATATATGAGAAGAAAGAAGAGTTAGAAAAAAAAAATACATAATACTATCAAATTCAAAATCAAAATTAATAAGCTTAGCAAGAAATTATAAAATAAATATATAAAGTAAATAAAAACTTTTAATTAAAAAAGAAAGGAGTAAAATTAGAATTTATTATAAAATAATACTGAAATCTAAAAGTTATATACTTATACTTTATAGATTATTAATGAGCATAAATAGCTATAAATCTTATTTTATATAATACATAAAAGAATATTTTTATTACTGAATTCAAGATTAAGAATATTACAAAATTTAAGAAAATCAAATTACTTAAGTTTATAATCAAGATATTAAAAAATAAGTTATCTTCAGTCCAAAAAGATATGATCTCTATTTAAAATAATTCATTAAAAAAAATTCAAAATATTATCTCTTAAATTTAAAATAGCTAAATTAGAATAAGAGTTAGCTTTAATAACTAATGAGCTTGAGAATCTGAAATCAGAGACTATATTAGTATTTATATTTAGTGAAAATAACAAAAAAACTATGCAGAATGAAGAATAAAATTCTATATTAAATTCTAATAATATTTCTGCAGATAGGAATCTCAGTTAATATTTTATATATAAAAAAATATAAATCAAACTAAAAAAATTGATAATATTATATTAGATAATACTAATAATAAAAGAACTTCTATATTCAAGAAATCAATAATTTAAGATTATATCTTATCTTCAAGAATAGATATCAAGATTATTTCTAAGGTAAGTGATAAAATTAATATTAATAAAATTAATAATAATATATATCAAGAAATATTAAATATAACTTTATATCTTGTATAATAAGAAAATAATATATTCTTATTAATTAAATTGAATTTCCAGATAAGATCTGATCTCAAGACTTTATCTCTTCTAATAAAAGAAATAGGAGTAATGAAATCTAGTTTCAAGACTTATCTCTCTCTATTGTGATAAGTATTTTAATATTATTGCTATTAGCATATATTTTTCTTATTTTATTAATTATTACTATTATGTAATTTATTATATTAAGACATATAATATATTACAAAAAAAATAATAATTATTATTTTTACTTATATTTAATGAATATTTATTTAATTCATATAAAATTTTAAATATATATACTTAATAACCTAGTGAAAAAGTTTACTTAAAAGTATTTAATAGCTTAT